>CM021109.1:486123621-486277268 GCA_007115665.2 Sequoiadendron giganteum | reverse complement strand
TGGTTTCAATAGTATGGTTGGAAGTGGATTGGGCCAGAAGAATTCTTTTGATTCCTAGGCATTCACTTTGCCTTCGAGGTGTCTCTGACCGAGCTATGGGAAGATGTTCTTTCCAGAGTTGAGAAAAGGCTTGCTTACTGGATTACTAAGCCTCTGTCTCTGGCAGGGAAATTTTAGATGTGCTCTAAAATTCTCGTGGCTACCCATGTTTATTATTCTTCCCTTTGGGCTTCTTCTAGAGCTGCTTATGGTAGGCTTGAAAAGCTGCCCCAAGACTTTCTTTGGGTTTTTGTTGAATCAAATAGAGGGTTTCACCATATCACTTGAGAATTTTGTTGCCTTCCCAAAGATTTTGGAGGACTTGGGTTAGTCTCGACCCAACTTGTTACATACAGATCATCTTATTACATTGCCACATGAAATTGAAAGATTTGAGTGCATTTTTTGAAGCATTCAAGTGTGTTGAATGAATGACAAACAAACAACAAGTGACATACAGGAAATGCTATGATTCATGAGTGCAACCTTGAATTGTAAGTAGCAATAAGAGACAAATTTAATAGTGACTTGCAAGTTAACAGTGCAAAAGATCACAAAGGGATCACTAAATCATTATCTACAATAATGTTAACAACAGTTTCATCACATGCTAGACTATTCTTGAAATTCTTTGAAGAGGAGTTTTGCATAAGCCTGATTGTATTGATAATGAACAATCACCTTATTAGTAAAGATTTCTTTTATTAATAATGACTTTCCATTATGTCAATGTAACGAATATTACTCACACTAAATAGGATAACAAAGAGAATATTTTCACGATACAATGATTTTCTACACAACAATGACTTATTATTCATTGAATAGTCATTATATGAATAGAATTCAGGTGGTAGCAAAGCATAATGAATAGTGATTTATATTGGAATGGTAACATGAAATGCAAGACACAGTTGCATGGAGGATTTGAGATAATTAATGATGGCTTGAATAAAAGACAGTCATTCGAGTAAGCCGATGCAGAGGGGCAGTCAACAGGACAAGCCCTCGTGAAGACACCCATAGTGTGTGCAGGGACAGTTAAATTTCAAAGAAAGCGAAGCAAGGAGATGGATGGTTTAATCCAAAAGGCAGACTCAAGGTAGTTTATGTTGCTTTTAAATGCATGAAGAACATGAATAGACATGTGGTATGAAGGAATTAAAATATATGATAGTTTTTATTGAATTCACAACTAAGGACAACCATGAAGTGCTTAATATGGATATGGGAACTTTACAATCATCAACCAGAGGGAACAATTAATGCATGACAAAGAGCATTTTGGACTGTGAATATGAAGTCTATGTATGCAAGGAAGAATGTAGCAATTCTTGACATAAGACCTGGGCCAGTATTCATTTCAACTTCAAAGGATAGTGGTCACAAATGAGAGCTAACAATATTAACTTTTTCCCCTGTGGAATAGTGGACAGAGATGGCTCTTGTTTAAACTATTACCCTCTCATGGAATCACATTCATATTGTTATCTTGCTTGATCTTATTATAGTAAAGGTGATTTTGACAATGCTGGCTGCTATTTCTTGGCATCACGGGGAAAACAAAGATGCCCCTTTTGTTTAAATCAATAGAAGACAATGAGGAGGATAAGGGTTTTTTAAATTTTTGTTTCATCAAATATTCATGGCCGCAGATAGGGTTATGTAATTATGTAAGGAGTAGAATTAGAATCTCGGCCTGTGTTCAAGGATGAGCTTGGGTTTCTAGCTTATGGCCACAAAATCTCAAAAGAACTTGCATAAATCAAAGATCGAGCCATGGTCATTCCAAACCCAAAATTCTAAGTGAAAGAGTTGAGCCAAGTAGAAAAATATTTGTCATCATTTCCAAAGAGTAGAAAACATTTATGCTACAAAAAAAACATTCTAAAGGCTCGAGTCCAAAATAACCATAGTGGCCATTGAAGCAAAGTTTTGTTTTCTTTTAAAAAAGAGATTGAATTTGCATATAAAATACATGCACAAGATTTACCAGTTGGTCTTTTGCGTTATTCTGCAAAATATCTGTTTGAAAATGCTTTCTTAGTGCTCAATGGGATATTTTCCATGGCGGCTAGATAAGGAGATGCATAGAGAAAATGAAACAAGTCAAGAAAAAGTGAGGAGGAGCTGCAGAATGTCATGGTCTGTGATGCCCTACAATGATTGATAGAAAGGTACCTATTAAATATTGATTTCAAAATAACTTACCAATTTCACTATGAAGAAATCCACCAGGTTTTGCCCATAAATACCTCTGAGATGATAAAATTTCACTATAGTCGAGCTTCATCGAACCCTCTATGGTGGTGGTTGAAGGTTTTAGAAGATGTGAAAAATGAAAGAAATCTTTTTTCTTTGCATTTCTTTTTCTTTTAGAGTTTGTGCTTGTTAGAAACCAAGATCAGACATGCAAACTAGAAAAACCTTCCACATAAGAGAAAAATAATAAAAAGCAAAGCTTTGCATGAAGATGTGCAAATTGATATTATTCAAAATTTAGAAATGACATGAGATGAATTGCTTTATAAAAGCAATGTATGCATAACCCTAAATGAAACCTTAAATGGAAACCCTAGTGTGCACACTTAATAATTAATAAACAATTATTAATGTGCCTAAGTTTAGCTTAAGTAACCTAAATGAATAAGTGGGTATGTGCAGGATCATCATGGGCCAAAAAGTGGCGATATGTAAGCCATATGATGGCCTATGTGGCTGATGACTTTCTTTTACCCAAAATTGATGAAACAAAAACGGTTTTTAGAGGAGATTCTTATATTTCCACCAATTTAAATTATTTTTTACTTTGAATTTAATAAATAATTATTATTCATTTTCTATTAGAATCATGAATAAAGTCCTGATTGATAGGCTGATTGAAAAAAATCTATAACTTTCAAACAATATCACATTTTTCGAATTTGAAACATGTGTCACATTCTATGCTTTGCATACTATAGGATTAAAAAAATAAAATTGAATGTCATAAATTTTCGACCAAGTTAAGGTGGTTAGACAAACAAGCTTTTATATTTTTCAAAAGTTGTAATAAAAAATTCATAATTAATTATTTACTTGGATTTTTTTTATAAAAAAATATGCATTACATCGGGACATGAGTCCTCTACTTATATCTAAAAGTTTATAAAAAACTATTATCATTTTATTGTGGTTATGGTGGTCAGACAGACACCTACTTTTTATTTTTACCTTGAAATGTAAATACTACTGCATTGAAATTTTGAATTTTCACCAAATAGATTTTTTTTAAAAAAATATAGGTCTAGTAGTTTAGAAACTACATTCAATTTGCTACAGATTCTATTTTTACATTTTTTTGAAATAATATAGATAACTGTCTCAAATTTTTACGTCAAGTTGTCTAACTTTGATTTTCTGTCTTTTTATTGCCATTTAAGGGCCTATTTTTTCCATGATGATTCTGCACATACCCAAGTGACTTCATTAATTAACCAATATAATATAATTAATTAAGTGAAATAACTTATTACTTTACACCCCCCTTTTTAAGATGAACTTAGGAAGAAGCTAAAACACTAAAGATTCATGAAAGCAAAGATGGGTCTCGACAACAAAGGCCTAATCAGGTACCTATTTACAATTGCAAGAATGAGCTAGAGAAGAAAAACCCAGTGGGACAAAACCCCCTACAATGAGATGACAAGCTGCAAAGAAGCACTGGAAGAAGACTATGGAGTAACACTGGAACCTGCATCCGACAAGCAAGGAAAGATACTTATGTTTACTACTGAGACTAGATGAGAGTCATTGGTTGACTCAAGAAATCATGATAAAGAAACAATAGACCTGATGCCACAAAACACTCAAAAACTCCAAACTGGCACCCTTGGAATCTATTAAGCAGTAGTCTGATTATTGAATGATGTGATACTGAAATGAAGTGCAAAGATGCAAGTTGCACTCTCCCAACTGCCAAAATATCCAAGTACTCTCCAAAAAAGCCATCAGGCCAAATTTGGAATAACAATTAACCTGGGATAGATACAAAAAAAGTGCATGGATAACAACGTAGAGCTCCTCAATACCTTTCCAACGCCGCAAAGATAGCGAAATCAGAGATCATGGCAAATAGTTATGAGCTCGAAGGCCATAAATGAACATCTTACTTAAAACAACAATTATTGCAGCTAAAAAGAGGAATACTGAAAAATAAACTACACCATAGGATAGTGCTCAAACCAGCTTTACAACAATATCTCGTTTTTTCGATTTCAACTCCGTATGCCCAAGTTATGCCAAAAAGAAAAAAAAAATGCTCCTTTACGAAAAATCAAGGCTAGGAGGGGGCTAGGAGGGCCGTATTGCTGTTGATGTCAGTACTTCACGATCATAAATTTGATGGCTTGGAGGTCGTCATGACAAAAAAGTGCCATCCTGTTAGAAAATGTTTGACGACCGCCATAATTGCACAGGTTGCCAAAATATGTTGGTGAGCCCTGCCGACCGGATTTTGAAAGCAGTCGTTGGAGGATGATGGGTGGGCTGCCAAGGAGTTGACAAGCGACGATAAAGGATGGGGCAGTGGGCATGTCCCCACCCTGCCTGCGATGACGTACAACCCTTCCGCGATAGGTTATGGGGTACCCTAGCCTCCTAGGCTTTAAAAGCCTTTAAAAAAAAATTCAACTTTTTCTTTTTTATAGTTTGTTTTATTATTTTTATTTTGAAAAAAGACTAATTAATTTTTTTTTGCATCTAGGCAAAACCTGATTTTTTTTTTTATCAATGGGAAAAAATATAAAAACCCAGAATAAACCCTTTGTACCTATGCATGCAAACCGAGACATATAAGGCCCAGATCTGTACGTATCTGTGTGCCCTTCAATTTTTTTTGCCTTTCGTTGCAACTGCTTGGATTTGAGAAAAATGACAAGCGATCTAAGGGTTTTTGGGCGATGTGAATGTGATGGTGGTGCCCGTTTTGCTCCAGAATGCACTTAAAAATTGCTCAAGGTCAGATCCCTCGAGGAACCCTGAACTCGCTCTGCAATGATTTTCTCAGAATATCTGAGAAGGGGCTGCAAATCAAGGCTTTGATACCATGTTAGAAACCAAGATCAAACATGCAAACCATAAAAGCCTTCCACAAAAGAGAAAAATAATAAAAAACAGAGCTTTGCATGAAGATGTGCAAATTGATATTATTTAGAATTTTGAAATTACATGAGATGAATTGTTTTATAAAAATAATGTATGCATAACCCTAAAGGAAACCCTAAAAGGAAACCTTAGTTGCACACTTAATAATTAATAGATATTAATTAATTTAGCTAAGTTTAGCTTAAGTAACCTAAAGGAATAACTGACTTAATTAATTAACCAATATGATAATTAATTAAGTGAAATAACTTATTACTCTAACAATGCCCTAATCACTATGCAGACATATCAAAAGGCATTTTTTCCTTGTTTTAAAAACATTTAATTGGGGTATTTTCCTTTTGACTTTTGATCTTTTGTATTGTCTTCAAACCAAGGACGAGTCATGGCCTTTATTTTGTTCTATGAATGTAAAACGTTATTTAAGTGATATAATGAATAAGTCACTTATTAATGTTATGAGAAGCTTGAAGATAATAACCATGTACTCACAAAGAATGAGTCAAAGGGAGATATGGATGAAGTCTTGATGATCTTTGAGCCTTGAATGGTCGAACTATTTGTAATTTTGCATATGTTTGAAATGTAAAGTCTTTATTAAGTGATATTTTATAAATCACTTAACTAAAAGTTACTATTTTAAATGCAAAAATTTGGGGACATGTGTTAAAGACCAAGTCATGCTAAGGCTTGTTAAAGATTTATGTGTTTGCAAGCATCTGGGGGTGGTTGTGAGAGGTTGAGAGACATTTGAAGAAAATTTAGGCTTTTTTGACCAAGTTAGGAGCTTTTAGAGGGTAGTTTTCTTGAGTCATCATATTTGACTTGGTCAAAATGACCCTCTTCAAGCATATTGGAGCCTTTTTGGAGGGGCTTTGAGGCCTATTTTTTAGGCTTTATTGATGCATTTGACCCAAGAGGTTTCGAGGTCCTATTTTGGTGGACTCTTGATGGAGATTGGATATATTCACTTCATTTTCCATTTTGTGAGACAATTCTTAGCAGTTCTTTTTCTGCTCTGTGACTTCTGAGCCCTTTGGAGAAAAGATAGTACTTTTGTAACTCAGTATTTTGAGCATGTATATGAGTGAAGGCCTTGGACACCAACAATATTGAGCATTTTTCCTTCTTACTATATGCTTTATTGTGTCCACTTATTGATTGATTGAATCTATTGTGAAATCTTATTCTTTTCCTTGTGATTTTGTCTCAAATTCAACAACTTTTGTAGAGATATATGTCATTACAAGTTATAATTAGTGTTATAGGTGCAATCATTCTCAGTTGTGAGATTTAGTTCCCTTTAAGATTTTTAGTATCCTAACCTCTTTATAAATTACTGATGCAAAGACATATGAAAAGTGAGTTTTGTGATCCAGTTTCATTCATTGCCAGAATTGTGCATATAAGTTGTATATGCAGGCTCTAAGTAGTTTTTGTGTATCACCTTAGTTTGTTAAATATTAGTTTTTTCAGTTCATGCATATCTTTCTTTCCTTTTCCTCATCAAAGAATAGCTTAGGTGATATTACCAGCTACGAGTCAACCTTATCCGGAGGTTCATTTCAACTTTAGGTGACCCACAACCTTGAAATGATCCCATGTTTCTCCAGAAAGCTTAGTTTCATAACTTTGCATAGGGTGCCTTTCTAGGAGTTAACACCACCCACTTTTTTTGTGAATATATATTTTTAATCTTTTAATTAATATAGATCAGTGCTTATTCATAAACAAAAAATTCAATTTCCAAAAATCCTATTCAAATCTTTGAAGTCAATTTTGAGGCACTTAGAGGCTTCGAGTGGGCCTGAAAATTGGCATAAAATGAAAGTAGTTGCCCTTTAGGCCCTACTTTTTGGCACAACATTTTTTGAGAGCTTTCTAAAAAGGTATTATAATAAAAAATCCAAAGATTGGATCAAAAGTTATTACCTCACAAAGTTGTACTACCAAAATTAATAAAATTTGAAAACATCTTCTTGAGGAAGTTACACTTTCTAGAGGATTCTAGGGTAGTTACATTTTCCAAATAAAGGATGTGAAAGGGTGCTACAGAAATAAGGCCAAAGCGGCATAGATGGTGGCTCCGATTTTTCAGATTTGGAGATTTATATAATTAGAAAGCCCATGTGATGGAAAATATAATGTAATTTCATTTTCATTTTAGTGATAATAAAAAATACTTGCTTCCTTCTTGCATTTTGTTTGTTCCATTATCTATTTTTTTGTGAGTTTTAGATTGTAAGGGGAGTACCCTTCATCAATTGTAAACCATCTTATGTTTACAATGGAATATTGAAATCTTATTAATATCTTTGAAGTCAATTTTGAGGCACTTAGAGGCTTTGAGTGGGCCTAAAAATTGGCATAAAATGAAAGTAGTTGCCCTTTAGGCCCTACTTTTCGGCACAACATTTTTTGAGAGCTTTCTAGAAAGGTATTATAATAAAAAATCCAAAGATCGGATCAAAAGTTATTACCTCACAAAGTTGTACTACCAAAATTAATAAAATTTGAAAACATCTTCTTGAGGAAGTTACACTTTCTAGAAGATTCTAGGGTAGTTACACTTTCCAAATAAAGGATGTGAAAGGGTGCTACAGAAAGGAGGCCAAAGCGGCATAGATGGTGGCTCTGATTTTTCAGATTTGGAGATTTATATAATTAGAAAGCCCATGTGATGGCAAATATAATGTAATTTCGTTTTCATTTCAGTGATAATAAAAAATACTTGCTTCCTTCATGCATTTTGTTTGTTCCATTATCTGTTTTTTTGTGAGTTTTAGATTGTAAGGGGAGTACCCTTCATCAATTGTAAACCATCTTATGTTTACAATGGAGTATTTAAATCCTATTAAAATCTTTGAAGTCAATTTTGAGGCACTTAGAGGCTTCGAGTGGGCTTGAAAATTGGCATAAAATGAAAGTAGCTGCCCTTTAGGCCTTGCTTTTCGGCACACTATTTTTTGAGAGCTTTCTAGAAAGGTATTATAATAAAAAATCCAAAGATCGGATCAAAAGTTATTACCTCACAAAGTTGTACTACCAAAATTAATAAAATTTGAAAACATCTTCTTGAGGAAGTTACACTTTCTAGAAGATTCTAGGGTAGTTACACTTTCCAAATAAAGGATGTGAAAGGGTGCTACAAAAAGGAGGCCAAAGCGGCATAGATGGTGGCTCCGATTTTTCAGATTTGGAGATTTATATAATTAGAAAGCCCATGTGATGGAAAATCTGATGTAATTTCGTTTTCATTTCAGTGATAATAAAAAATACTTGCTTCCTTCTTGCATTTTGTTTGTTCCATTATCTATTTTTTTTGTGAGTTTTAGATTGTAAGGGGAGTACCCTTCATCAATTGTAAACCATCTTATGTTTACAATAGAGTATTTATACTTGAAAATTGCTTTAGCATTATATATTTTTGAATATGTTAGAATCAATATCCAAACAAATTATTTATATCAGCCATGTCATATGCATAAATCATAGAATAATCTAAAAATAACAAAGATGTGTTGGAATGATTTACCCAAGTTGTATGGCTGCAAGAGTATGGTATGGCTGGCATAATTTCCAAAATAATCATATTATATATATAATCATCCCATCAAATAATATCCAAGGCTACATGTCATGCCCATAAATTTCCGCTAGAAAAATCCTACCATTTTTTTTTTAATTCCATTAATTAAGTTTCATTGCTTCTCTTAATCATGTAAACCATAACATTATTGATTATAAAAGTTCCTTACATAAATGTTAATGTTATTTGTTACATCATAATATTATTTTACCTTGCAATAACTATATTGTTGGTAACAAATTTTCTTACATTAGCAGTTGCATAATTTTCTTTGTATCAATATTTTATTTTTCCTTATAGCACAAATAATTTACAACTAATGAATTCACTTCAACCACAATGTAAAATGTTTATTTAGATTCAAATAACTCTTAATTTTTTTACTAAGATTAATAATGATATCGGTGCTTTTCATATCACTCATACTACTCCCTTTTAAATTAATTTTAAATTATTTTAAGAGAAGAAGATTATAAACAAAATTGTTGCAGCAAATCACTCCATTTATTTTATTAACAGAGCAGCAAACTACGATTAAAATTGCTACAACAATTTACTCCATTCACTATGTAAATTATTTGCTTACACTGTGATCATTTCTTCTAATATTTGATTTGATTTATAACTTATTATTGACTATTTGACAATGGTATTAACATATATTAATAAGGTTATATACACTTCATAGTTTGTTGATATTTTCTTTTCTATTTTTGTTATTAAGATTATTTTGGACTCCTTTAAACACAATAATATTATAGTTCAACATTGGTTATTTCAATTGATAGTAAAACTTGTTGATTTACCTTCCGGTTGGTAGAAAATTTAGGTTATGCTAATAATTCATTTATAATTTTCAATTTACATTAATTTGTATTGTATTAATTAAATTATTGACATGTCCAACAGTTAACCTAACATTTAACATTTCACCCCCAAAATTTAAATATGAAAGTGTATAAGATATTTGTAATTCACAATTTAATTATTAAATCTCCATGCTAATCACTCAATATATTTATTTGTAATACTTATTTCTTAATTTTGTTATTATTATTAACTTTTCTTTTTACTTTAAATTTATTTCTTAAAGTAAATATATCATTAAATAATTAAATTTATTTCTTAAAGTGATATATATAATTTTAAATAATTCACTCAATGATAATCAATAAAGACGGTGATATATTTACTTAATTGAATCAAATTATCTTGATACACTGATAATACTTGCATAGATGTTAATACCAGCCACATATTACTTATACTTCCAACAATATTATTTACCATATAATATTCTTAAGGCTGCTGAGTGTTAGTCTCCGCATCAGGTAAATATTACTATTTATTATTACTCTCAGCGTAAGCCAGTGAGGATAGTAAATACAAAATTTCACTAGATAAATGGGGTCGGTGGAAAAAAAAGGAGTATGGATTAATATTTTAACTATTACGGCGCATCCCCAGGAAAACACATTAGATGTTGCAACTATTATAAAGACTTATGGCCAAAATTAGGTTTTATGATTTACTTAGCAAATCCAATGAGGATTGTGCCACGTATAATAATATCCTCTCATGGCTTTAAAACTAGAGTGGCTCCATTATTGGAATTGGATGCAAGGTTCTGCAACATTAATTTCCAAACCAACTTGTGCGCCAAGGAAACTATTAAAGCTAAATCTTAGGCTCTGTTGACTTAGTAGTCCATGGCCCTCAAGATGCCACGCCTACCAAATTGAATAAGCATTAAATAGGTATTGGGTAACTCTGCAGAAACTTGCGTAAACAAGGGCAACAAATCTGACAGTTGCAGATTACTTAAGGTCGTAATATAAATATGTATGTATTTTTATTTATTTTTCCTTATGCTTATCAAACTAACAGATTAACAACAGATTTTGAAAACATAAAAGAATTCAACCTTTATTTGGACTCTAAAACTGTCTTACACTTCAGCAATGATGAACTGCAATCCATAATAATTACTATGCACACTTCATTTATATTTCAACTACCATGATACGATATACATCTATAGGTACAGGTATCATTTCAAAATTATAATCACCTATCAATTCACAAGGTTTCAGAATATATTATTATATTAATGATTTTATGATATCAATTATTTCGGTGTTGTGTAGACGCGCTAAACTCATTTATTATGCCTGCCTAGTTATGCCACCTGATAATTACTATCATAATGGTGCCCATACCATTTACATTTTACCTATGAAAAACCACATAGCTGACGCACTACTATCAAAGTATAGCATTAGCAAATAAATATCACACTCTGCCGCCTAAAATTGAAGGATCGTGCTTTGCACGGAAGCTGATTAGGTTTTATTTCACCTCATTCTTTCTATCTACGCAGGGAAGAAGTATGGCAGCAGTGCAGAATTCACATCATACACTTATTTTGACAGCAATAAAAAAATAGACTATCATGCTAGTACGTTGGGTTGGAGGTTTTCTAGGAATGAATTTGAAACAGATGTTGAGAGAACATCATTACCATTAGGTTCACGGTGGACTACAGGGGACAACTCCAGAGGATTATCTAAGCTATTGCTTCAATGGGTATCCAATGCTTATTCACTCATCCTATGCTCATGAGCAGAACACTTAAATCTTGAGCAAGAAACTCATAGCAGTATACTATTTTTTTGTTTGTTTGTGATTCTTATTTTATTTTACATTTACTTCCGTTTTGTAGCTGCAATACGACTACTCACAAAAATATATTTTGTTTTGCACTGAGTGATACAGATTGATTTATCAGAAGTGCTGAGTAGATAGGGTATTTTGGTGCACCCAGCAAAATAAGGTGATGACAGAACTTAATGGTTCCACCCAATGCTCAAGGAGGATGCATCGATCATAAAATAAACTTATGTGTATTTTAGTTAATAGATTGAATATCACAATATTGTATTGAAAGGAAATATTTCTATTTTTAATATGCTTTCATAGAAAGGTCTGATGGGTTCCTGAAAATGAGATTTTCTTCGTTCCCTAAATAAAGAGGATTTTTTTAATAATATAAATGCACAGGTATCTTACAAAAGAACATGAATGCATACACAGTTATCAGTTGCCCTTTTGCCATTTTTGACTACCTATCAATATGAGATAGAAAGTACTGAGCAGGAAATATTTGGAATAAAAACAAACGCAGCCCACGAAATGTAAGTAAATTAGAAACCAAACAATTAGAACAAAGTAGACTGAGAAACATTATACGACTCTGACAAAACGTTGTCTATGTAATCAACTTTCCTCACATAACCATAAAATCAATTTCACTCAAATCTAGAAATGAATACATTGGATTATCTATCACCTTATTCTCTATAGTCAAATGCTATTTGAATTTTAGAATTAAAAACACAGAAGGGTTCTAAATTCTGAACCATTTTAGGCATTAATAATATGCATTAGCAATGTCATTACTTCTATACAAACAATCATACCGAAAGCGAATATCCAAATACTAAAATTAATATTTTCTGGATAGTTTGTTATAGCCTTAAACAAGATTGAACTACTCCAAAAAATTCCTACTATAGGGAATATGACCACTCCATGTTATAACAAGATTATCTCACAAGCAACACCCTTTCTAGAATCAATTAAAACATTTTCAAAAGAATAAAAACATCACAAGAACTTAATCTTTCGTCCTTTCATCTTTGACTAAATACTAAACTCCAATAGTGCAACAATGTTTAGTATTACAATTAGTGACTCACTCAAATTATTAAGGCTTGCTCTCCACCCTACCATAATGGCATCTTGGAGCCTCGTGGGCTCTAGCCATACCCCCGAGCAAGGAATTGTTTTTGCCTCAAAATGATGAATGGAGCCTCTTCCATTTTTATTTTGTTTATTTTCAAATGGGTAAAATGACATTACATGCATTTCATGCATCTTGGTTTTCTACTTTCTATGTTCTACCATAACCATACAATATATCACACTTTTACAACAAATAACAAAAGGGAATGAAAGTAGGAAGGAAACTTATCTCTTATCTTTAGGTGGGGATACTAAACTCCTTATCCTTCTTTCCTCTCCAAGACACCTTGATCACCATCTCTACTCAAGTTCTCCAAGAGGAGAAGTGGGTAACACCCTCCTCCTTCTTCCTCTCCAAAATATATAGGAGTTTCCACTTCCAAACTTTGGGTGGGGAGGTGTGAAGTGCACCTACCTCCATCAATGAGTCTTTTCCTTATTAAATAGGAACATGCACTTGGGCAACCCTTCCATCCTTCCATCCCATCTTTTACTCAAAACTCGTTACTTTCCATTATGAGGACTTTTCATGGGTCAAATCATGTCCTTGGGGCATTATTATATGCCCATTTGACCCCTACTATTATGGTATAGACCCTTGGGGGTTTATTTTTGCATCCCCACCAAGGGAATTGACCAACAACCCTCTTTAAAGACCCATTTAGGGACCCATCCGAAATTCAAACTTGGATAATGACTTCTAACCTTGACCCCAACTTACATAGATCACATGACATAAATAAATACCCTCACAACCCCAAAAATAAATTATCCCTTCTTGTAGTGGTACCCTGACTTCCTTGCACATTACCAATACAATCATTAGAAACAATCATACATCACATTTGTTTATTAGTTAAATATCCCAAGATTTGACCTTACAACAATTCAATTTAGCATTTCAATTGTATTCCCTGATTTACATACATGCCTAACACACTCATGGCAATGACAATGAAACAAAAATGTCAAAATGAAATACAAGAATATTTCCACATTATCACACTATTTATTTCTCACATCACATCTCACCATCTATTCAAGGATACATATAACAAACTAGGGTTGTATCAATCACACACGAAGTAGGGTCTTACACTACACTAGAGATGGGAAATGGTGAAGATTACTTAAATATGTACAAACAATAGTGAAGTCTTCAAGTAGAACTTTATGGTCCTCCCAAAACATGATTCAATTCCAGGAAACCCTTTGTTTACTACTACAATCTATATGGTGGTCCGAGTAAAGGTACAACTGATACAATGCATTGAAAATCATCCCTTTTAGGCTATGATTTCCTTATCAGCAGGCATGGCTAGCTTGAAGTGCTTGGTTCAACTAATGTATAAATAGTGCAACCAACAAAGGACAATTACTACTTGCTTTGTTAGACACAACAAAAAAATAAAGATAAAGATTGCGATAAGAATTTGCAAGAAAATATTTGATCATATGAGTGTAAAGCTTTGCAAATTGAAGTTAGAATCTTGTAACGTCCACCCCAATCTAAGTTTGGAATTTACGAACTTGCTTAATTTTTTGTCATATGGGACATTTTGTCAAACATATTGCATGATAACTAATTTGGAAAATTTTCACAATTTGGAGATAACCAATCACAAATAAAAAATCAACCAATAGATATTAACATTATTGCATTTTCTTCCAAATTCACTAATATGGTCACGTGGCAATGGAAACAAGAATTGATTCATAATAAATTGCTCATCTTTAACATTGAATCCGCAACTGATTATATTTTTGATCATGAACTTTAAAGTGCATTTAAATTCACAATTTTTAGATTATGAAAAGCTAGCAATAAATACCATTTACTTGACTTCCAAGGTGATGGCAATTCTAGGTAAATGCCACAGCTATCAGGGGAGATCCAATTGAGAGAGATCAATAATAAAATAAGTAGCAAACCTACTACATGAAACACACCAGCAATAACCATGATCCACTTTATAGCCACACAATAGGTAAGGAAGAGGGCGATATGCCTACAACCAATCACACGACCTCCTACAATCTTATTGCTAGGTATCCCAATGATCTACCCAACTAAATAATGCAACAATACTATCACCAATCCTCACACCTAGTACAAAGTTTCCATAGTTCGGTTGTCACAAGACCCTTAGCCTCCCTCAAAACCCATGATCAAATTTGTATGCAACAAACCCCTTCAGTAAAACCTCACACCTGCACACAATGAATGGATATTGGCTACGCTAGGGATAGAATAACCATCGACCAATATATTAGACCCACACCTAGAAATATCCTTCAATTCCCATGATTTACCTAAGGGAAAATACTCTGACAATGTAATCACCAATTGATATATTCTTCACCAAACTGATCACCACAATCTAAAGACCATTAATATGAACTATTATGCTAGTCATCCAGTCTCAGTGTGCAGCCAAATGCAAAAAATAACCAATGTTTGTAAAATCTTCATTAAATCTTTCAAACCTTGAATATTGCATCTCGCTTGCAATTGATTGAAGCACAAGAACAACCCCTGAAATGGAGTTCTCTGCAAGTAGCCTTGGGAGATCTTTCACTCTTGTAGCATGCAATTCCTCATGAGGGTTTTCATCCTCAATGAAGCTAAGATTTTTAGAATCTCTAGTCTACCTACAAAACCCTTATCAAAATTATTCTCCAGATGATTCTTCAAATGAGCACACAAATGGCTTTTATATTTCTCCAAACTCCCATGCCCAAGTTGGATTTTGCATTATAGTTTATTTAATTTACATCCTTGCCTTATATCCCCTTTTTAAATTAAGCGCTTAACTTATATTATAAAATATTCTTTAAAATATCACTTGTATCCCCTTTTCACAAATTCCTTTAATATATATATACATATATTTAGACTACAAGAATCGTTTGGGTATCCGTACCCCTATAAATTGCAGTGCACTTGGTAAACTTTTTTCATGTGACCGGTGGCACTGGCATGACACACCTTCTGATACCACGAGTTTGGGGGGAGACTAGACCTCTTGACCTCTTTCTTGAAATAGGATGCTTTAGCCAATTGAGGCCCCTCACCCATCCTTTAAAATATATTAATAATGCATAAAGTTAAATATTTAATTTAACTTTATTATTGATGTGATTAAACTAAACACATAGGACCATAATTAAACCAACTTAAATCTAGGATATATGTCCACTATTATGCACAATATAGTAATACTTGCAACTGACCATACTAGTGATTCCCTGTGACTTACTATAAATAGTAAGTATGGACAAAGTTTCCTAAACAAGATTCATAAGGTACACAATGGAATCCCTGGTAATCACTGAGTTGGGAAAACCGCCAATAGAACTTGAGAGGTTGATCGAAAAAGTCTACAAATGCCCTCAAAGGGCCCCCTAACCAGCCAATTAGTCCATGGGGACCAAGTGATGGACAAATCTCTGCAACTGATCACTGCCTAAGAAAAGGGGACATTACAATCTGCCCTCCCCAACATTAACTGGCCTCTTACTTGAGCATTATGATCCAAAATAAACCTATAGAATGCTCTATCAAAACCCCTCTACATTAACTAGATAATGATAAAGCTATACTCAACAACTTTGATAGTCACTCTCTAAATATGAAGCCACCTGTCAAGCATATAAATTCTTGAATATCTCATCAAAACTAGTATTCCACCATAATTAATGCCCTTTGACTTCCACTACACCACTATGATATAATCATCACCATTTTGAGAGGTGAAGAAAATCATCTGGATCCAATCGAATTGATGTGCCAAGTTTGTCACCACCTAGATCCCAATACATCGCAACCTCACATCTGTCAAACATGAGAAGATCTCTGGTATCTCAAAGTGCCAAAATTGCGGAACCATTCTCTATCTTTTGTAGGTCTCCCATCAATGTGATGATTACCCCATATAGGTTTCAAAAAATGTGTAGAAGCTCATCTAAGGTTGCTAATATATGGAATAGATCAGTACCCTCAAGATTAAAAAACTGACTAATGGTGATGCACATAATATTGCCAGAGTCAAGGTGACAGATCATCAACCCTATAACACTCTCCAATGATGAGATGTTGCAACTCTCTTCCAAACTCATGTACAATTGTTGTCCTCTAAAAATTATGAAATAATCCCTTAACCCATGAAGTTGGACAACCATCTCCTATCAAAGTATGGAGTAAAACCCCATCACTATAGGTTGGAAAACCAATACCATCATGCTCACTAAAGTCACAACTCCCTTATATCCTCGTTCCTCTAAGTGTATGCCACACATGGGTAAGTGCCTCCATTGAAAACTCCTCAGGCAAGGAAATTGTAAACTTTACCCAAGAGTCATATGCATGAAGAGAATCTGATTCTTGTACATGTATACAACCATCCAAAGGAAATAGAGTAGGATACTTGCAAGTTCTAGGTCCACCTCCAGAGATTGGAAACATGCCATCCTAAAGTGGATGATACAAACCTTAAACCAACCCACACTTATGCACCATCCAATCATCCTAGTGTGGACTAAAAGAGAAATGATGTAATGCCCCACCAAGTAACCCTAAAGGAAGTTGCAATTAACGTCTTAAGCGAACTAATTTTTTTTTATAAAGTGCATTTAACATACACATTCACTTACTAGTTAACAACAACCTCTAAGGCTACAAGGTTAGGATTACTTAAACCCACACATACATATTACATATAACCATAGCATTATGAACTTTATGATATAAACATCATACATCATAAGAATACCACATAACATAATAAAGTAAGCATCCAAAATACAATCTCATAATCATTATCTTTAGCTACATCGCTCATTCCCAGAATGAGGCAATAGTACATCAGGTTACAATTACAAAATTCCACTTCATGAACATAAGAAGGATAAAATAACTTATACAAGTTAAAATATTACAATGCAAGAATAACAACAAGAATCACGAGCTGTCCATCTGTCTGTCTCGCCACCAAGT
This sequence comes from Sequoiadendron giganteum, assembly GCA_007115665.2. Lineage (NCBI taxonomy): Eukaryota > Viridiplantae > Streptophyta > Pinopsida > Cupressales > Cupressaceae > Sequoiadendron > Sequoiadendron giganteum. The sequence goes on along the minus strand of CM021109.1, from coordinate 486,259,695 downwards.
ACTGAAGATAGATGGGGACCCAACGGTTTTGGTGCATGTTCCACCCAACTAATGTGGTACTCGAAGGCCCACCCCCCATGCTAGGAGATAGTAACAAAGTAACATGGACAAAGATTCTACTACCTCTAACCAAAGGCAGACTCATACTGATATAACCAAACAAATGAACTAACAAGTACAACTCATTCACCATACAAGTACGAATCAAGTACAGCTCAAGTACAATACAAGTACAAATCAAGTACAACCCCAACATCACTGACATAGGTCACATTGCTTCCAGACATAAAGTAAATCAAGTATGTGTAGAGAACTATACATATAAAACAATTAACAATAGTTGTCCTAAATAGAGTGTCATCGCAAGGTTTGTCATGAGATCTCCTCTGGGCATTCTTCATAGGCTCCGGCACAAGTAATCCTGGTGGCCTCAACCGAATCCCGACACTCATACTCACTCATGCGGAATCAACTACCTCTTGCAAGGACAAGATAGTTGATTTTTCCATTCCAGACCTTCTCACTCATCCCAAGTCTAAACAAGCCCTTGTGTCTATGAGTGAGGATTAAATTATCTTGATTAGTGAGGAGTTAGTCCTAATCTTCTAAGTACATTATTTTAATTATCACTTGTTTAAATCACTCCTGAAGGTTATCCAGTTTACCTCTTTGGGCTCTAGCGCCTAACAGAAGCCACTCTTCTATTCGATAACACACACCCAAACAATCCACCAAGGGAACCACAAGTGCATACCAACTAGGCATCATAATCCACTCCAACACAATGAAGATACAAATAATAGAACTCACTCCATACATCTTGGAGGCAACAAACACATAGTCCACTCCTTTCACAGGAGGCAACAAGATGAAACCACATCACAAGGTCACTCCATACAAGGAGACACGGATCCCATAATCCGCTTCTAAACCAAGGAGGTGCAAACATCCCCGTTCATGAAAACCGGGTAAAACTGAAAAGACACCATGCACTACCCAAGGGAAAACAATTGGATGGCATAAAGATTCAACAACCCTTATTATCTAAGTTCTTCTGGAAGACTTATAATTTAAGACTAACACTAAATCCCAAAACCAACAATGCAACTTGACGACATAGCAACAAAAGCATTCAAGTCATTAATCAAATCTAATATTTGGATTTCCTAAATCCATACTCATTCAATAGGTAGTGTTGACAAAGTCCAAAAACACGATAACTAGATCATTTAAAATAATCATAACCCCTATTTCCCTTTTTATTATTGGAAATCTAAAACAAATAAACTTACTTTCCTTTACCGAACACAGAGAATTAGATCCTTTAAGATAATCATGAGGAAGATACTACTTTTGGATATACTAAATCCATATCTCTTTCATAATCCAATCACAATGATTCAATTAATCTAAATAGAAATTAATAAATAACATAATTGATTGCCTCATCAATAAAACAACTTCTTAATTTACTTTTAAATCGACACAAATCCATGCAAGTAAACTCTTTCCATTTCCTAACCAAATCTTACGTCTCATTCAATATTCTATTTAAAACATTCAATCACTTTAATATAATAACATATTGTTTCTCACAATTAAATTTTAAATTATGCATTATTTAAATCAAATATTTAACTCCTTCAATTAAACTTTAACATGCCATTTTAAAATAAACAATAATTTCCCCATACGTTTATAATTTTAATTCCACTGATCTAATATACAAATTTTATTTAATATAATATAAATAAATATAATACTCTAATATTATAAATTATAATATAAAATATTATTAAATAATATTTTAATATTATAATTACAATACATAAAATATTAATATTAATATTTATAAATATCAATTTTATTAAAATTTTATTTTCAGAGCAGCCATGGGAAAATAACTTAACAGCAATCTCATGTTTCAAGCATAACTCAAAAACTACGATTTGGGTATTTGTGATTTTTTGACAGAGATAATAAAATTTCCTAACAACCCTGTTTGTAAAAGTGAAGTTATAGGTGACGCAACCAGACCATTTTACCATGAAAATATAACTATACTGCAGATTTTAAAATCCGTTTTTTTTAATAATAAACAGAAGGTTTCATTTTCTAAAAACATTCTAAATGCATTGTTCAATCTCTATATTTGATTTCAATAACAACAAAATCGATTTCCTCAAATAATTTAAATTCAACTAAGGTTTTCACAATTTTCACTCAAGAATTTTCACAAGCAAAGGTTGTAAAGTTGTTTAATTCTTTTCTTCTAATATCAAATTTATTTTCTAAAACAGATTTAACAAACAAATCTTTAATCATTACTATTTTAAAGAAAACAATCAAGAACAATAAAATACAAAGAGGAAAACCTGGTACAAGAAGCTCAGGAAGAGATGAATTTTGATGCAAGCCTCCTCCAAGGATTTCCTGAATTTTCTTCAATCCTCCAATGAATCCAATCAAAAATCCAACAAATACAAACAATCTTTCCTTCAATCAATTCTACAATCAAACTTTCTTCAAACCCTTGTGCAAATTTTTCAAAATTTCTTTCCTGCTGTAAAAATGTATTTTTCTAAAAACTTGCTCCCCTAAAATTAAAACATGTATTATTTATAAATCAAAAATACCTAATACAACCCTAATTCACATTACATGCAAATTAGATATTTCAATTTCAATATTTACAACCCTAATTCACATTACATGCAAATTAGATATTTCAATTTCAATTTCAATTTCAAATTTCAAATTTCAATTTCAATTTTACTTTTCAAAAACCCACTTTCAATTTAAAATGTAATTTGAAATAATAAATTAATTTCCAAAGTTGCAACTAATTTCCCAAATAAACATTTAATTACAATTTCTAATTTAATTCCCACAAGTTGGAATTAAATTCCAAAATTAATTCTAATTATTTTATTTCCTTTCATTTTTTTGCATCACGTTTAATTAATTAATTTAATTATTTAATAACTAAACTCAAACCCCTTGGATTAAATTTAATTAATTAAATAATTTAAATATAAACTTTTATCCACATTGCATTATTTAAATTAAATACCCATCAACATGATTTAAATGCAATTATTCTAAATATCTATTTCCAAATCAAGAATTCTTCAGAATTAAATAACATCAAAGCAAGACATACAATGACTCGACACACACAACTGACGACACACTAAGGCTAAGGTGTAAACTTGACACATGTTACCTAGCTACTATTTCCCGTTCAACTTAACTGTTGGATCGACACGCTCAAACCTGTGAAACCAGGTGGAGTCGATGTTATGTATCTGCAATCCTGCAACCAAGTAAACAACATCATAAAATATATTCAGCATATAATACACACTGTGAAGAAGGAATTATGGATTCGTAGGGCGCTCGCAAGCGAGTGATGCGAACTCGTCCCCCATACACTCATCGAAACTGACACTTTTATCATAATTTCAATAATCTCATAATAACATCTCATGTTAACTCAACAATATCATTAATCCATAATGCAAGTGAAACAATAATTAGATAACCACATCCCATAATAATAGTTGTCGCTCAATATTAGCGATCAAAACATCATAACAAAATGTATCCAATATCAAAGGAACTGCAACCAAACATAGCATAAAGCAAACCGAACGAGAAGCAAAATGGAGGGGTATTACAAATGATGTGCACTCCTTACTATGCAGTCAATGTGGAATGTGCCCACTTTCACCAATGTTAGACTTGCATAATCATTGGGATTCCATGCTTCGTAACTGTCAATCCATGAATCAGGAGGCGGCTCACATCTCTGATCTTGAAGGGAGGATTTGGTAGTTTATTTGCAAGTCCTCTTTGTGAACTCGATGGAAAAGTCCCTATCTAATAAAAACTAGAGGTATTCTAATTTCATTCCCTCTAGGGTATGCTTGATAGTTTGTAGACTAGATATAGAAGTTCCAACTACTACCCCTATTTGCCTTTCTTCTAATTGAGCTCACCATAGGAGGTAGTCAACGAACTTGTGCATGCTGTCAAAATAAGTTAAGGTTTGGACAACCTTATCCTTGGTAACTTTCAACTACTCCTTAAGGGCTTGTGACTCACTAGGCTCATTCCTACAATTAACCTCAACCAATACATCACCTGATTCATCGACAAATATAGGAGACATGCTGCTGCTAGAAGATTCTGTATAATCCTTATACAAATACGAAGGAAAAATGTGATGATTCCACATGGTAGCCTCATAAGAATACACCTCCCCAACACAAGACTCGCCAATAGCAATCTCTACTTCACAAATGTAGAGACTTGTCCCCCTATGACTTGTGGACACATGCACTTCACTGCTAGCTGGTTCGAGAGATGTATACACCACTACCTCTGTTGTATCCATGTCTTGAGACCTCAATTGGCTCTCCCACAAAGGTGACTAATGATTCACGTGATGCAATCTATGAGTATACTCAAAATTTTTAGAATCATATATTTCCTGAAACCCATGCAAACTTGAAGCCTCCTAACCAGCCTATTAGTTCATGGGGACCAAGTGATGGACTGATCTCTACAACTGATCACTGCCTAAGAAAAGGGGACATTACAGTCTGCCCTCCCCAACATTAATTGGCCTCTTAATTAAGCATTATGATCCAAAATAAACCTATAGAATGCTCTATCAAAACCCCTCTACATTAACTAGATAATGATAAAGCTGTACTCAACAACTTTGATAGTCACTCTCTAAATATGAAGCCACCTGTCAAGCATATAAATTCTTGAATATCTCATCAAAACTAGTATTCCACCATAATTAATGCCCTTTGACTTCCACTACACCACTATGATATAATCATCACCATTTTGAGAGGTGAAGAAAATCATCTGGATCCAATCGAATTGATGAGCCAAGTTTGTCACCACCTAGATCCCAATACATCACAACCTCACATCTGTCAAACATGAGAGGATCTCTGGTATCTCAAAGTGCCAAAATTGTGAAACCATTCTCTAGCTTTTGTAGGTCTCCCATCAATGCGATGATTACCCCATATAGGTTTCAAAAAATGTGTAGAAGCTCATCTAAGGTTGCTAATATATGGAATAGATCAGTACCCTCAAGATTAAAAAATTGACTAATGGTGATGCACATAATATTGCTAGAGTCAAGGTGAGAAATCATCAACCCTATGACACTCTCCAATGATGAGATGTTGCAACTCTCTTCCAAACTCATGTACAATTGTTGTCCTCTAAAAATTATGAAATAATCCCTTAACCCATGAAGTTGGACAACCATCTCCTATCAAAGTATGGAATAAAACCCCATCACTATAGGTTGGAAAACCAATACCATCATGCTCACTAAAGTCACAACTCCCTTATATCCCCGTTCCTCTAAGTGTATGCCACACATGGGTAAGTGCCTCCATTGAAAACTCCTGAGGCAAGGAAGTTGCAAACTTTACCCAAGAGTCATATGCATGAAGAGAATCTGATTCTTGTACATGTATACAACCATCCAAAGGAAATAGAGTAGGGTACTTGCAAGTTCTAGGTCCACCTCTAGAGATTGGAAACATGCCATCCTAAAGTGGATGATACAAACCTTAAGCCAACCCACACTTATGCACCATCCAATCATCCTTGTGTGGACTAAAAGAGAAATGATGTGCACTCCTTACTATGCAGTCAAGGTGGAATGTGCCCACTTTCGCCAATGTTAGACTTGCATAATCATTGGGATTCCATGCTTCATAACTGTCAATGCATGAATCAGGAGGCGGCTCACATCTCCGATCTTGAAACCCATGCAAACTTGAAGCCTCCTTGTGCTTGACCACCATAAGTGGTTATCTCCTCAATCCATGAGTACCACTCTCATCTGTATGTGTCATGGCAGCCAGATAAGACTGATTTTTTTGTTCTGGATGATGATGAATGAGCCAAGCTCAATTCCTCATAGATCTCGTCAATCTAAATCTTTGATTCTTGAAGGGTGTTTTGAGTGCTCTTCAAGGAATCCTTAGTAATAATAAGCTCATCAATAATCTTATCCACTTCCCCTTCTTTCCCTTTTAGCACATCAAAGTAGATCTCACTAAGCATGAAAAGGTGATCTCTATCGGAGAGTAGTTGCAAGTAATTTGAATTCATTACCACTAATGCTTCTCTAAGCGCCTATGAATCTAAAAGGGAAAGTTCTCTATCATGGTCCTTTTGTACTCCTGAATACCTCCAACAACCTTTTTCCATCAACTTAAGGGTGTCATCAAAGTGTTTAATGGCTGTAATAATTTGGTCTTCATTCACCTTTAGCTATCCTACCAAATGATAGGACTCCGAAGACTTATCAACCTTTTTCAAATGTTCTGATTTATATCCAACATCATGCAACATTAAATCAATTTTTTTTTCAAGATCAACATTAGTACCATTAATGCCATAAATACCATCCTTCCTACATAAATTTGGAGACGAATTTAGAACAACACTAGGTTCAAAAGTATAGACATCCCAAACAAGATCCTGCATTGTCGAGTAGGTCCTATCTAAACCCATTGTTTCACTACATATTCAATTTTCTAATTTTCCAACATTGGTACGAGAATCATCCACCTCAAAGACACCTAATCCTCAATCTGACTCCTTGTGAAGATGAAGTAAAGGTGATGAGGCAATGCCAGGCTCAAATAGAGGAGCATCAAATTTGTTTATACCTTCTTGTAGCTAATCCTACATGGCTGATCTATCCACCTCCATGATGGCATCTGCTACCATCTTCATGTGCTCTTTAAATGAAGCTTTAATAGGTGACTCTCCTACGTCCTTATCCTCATAGGGTTGAAGTGAACTTGTAGCTTTATTTTCATTAGAACTTAGAGTCCAATCTTCAATGCATATGGATTGATATTATGATTACTTGTAGACTGCAAGTCACAAACAATGATTTCATCTTCCTTCTCTAACCCTTCTAATTTTTCTTCAAACATTCTCCTGATGTACTTCACCAAAGCTATCTTCCCAAGTCTCAATGCAACAAATAAGTTCAAGAAGTCATTAAAGGACACCTATTTTTCAAAACCATCAAGCATGCTTTGGTACTCCTCAAATAGTTGAATAGCTTCATGTTCACAACTCTCCTTAATTTGATCTTGAACCTCCTAAAATCCATTGTTATTCTCTAATTAATTTTGAAATGGATTCAACCAACAAGATTGTAGGAACTTGGGCTCTGATACCACTATAATACCCCACCCCAATTTAAGTTTGGACTTTACGAACTTGCTTTATTTTTTTTTTCAATTTTGACATATGGGGGGACATTTGGTCAAACATATTGAATGATAACTGATTTGGAAAACTTTCACAGTTAGGAGATAAGTAATAAAAAATAACAAACTCAACCAATAGATATTAACATTGTTGCATTTTCTTTTGAATTCACTAATATGGTCACAAGGTAATGGAAACAAGAATTGATTCATAACAAACTTCTCATCTTTAACATTGAATCTTCAACTGATTATGTTTTTGATGTAGGGTGCTCCCACAATAGTGGTTTACAATTTTTGGGCAAACTAGACACTGAACTGATTTTTTAAAATTAAATTTTCACTTTCGGACTCCTATAGCTGCTAAATCATGAGGAATTTGAAGATGATGCAAACTAGTGATTTGTGAAGTTTCTATATATATTTTTTTCAAAATTTTTGGAATCAGATTGCACTTCTTTTTCCATCTCTTTTAAAAACTAGTCTTTTTTGAATTTAGATTTTTAACTACTATATCTAGCACTTTCATTTGGTATTATAGTGTGTTATTAAATATTTTTTCTTTAATCAAGTTTCGAAGTCAAACCAATTACAATTGAAACATAGGCGGACTGTATACAACATAATTTTTTTTGTATGTATCAAAATTCAATTTTTCTTTAATGGATCAAGGATATCAATACCTAGCCTGAACATATTTTTCAAAATTTTATTTTGATAATATGCTATTTTTCCACATGTGTAGAACAAAAAGCTTGATTTTTGATGAAAAACCTATGTTTAATAAAACAAAAAAAACACATACATAATAAAACCAAAATATATTAAAATTATATTTGTTGGATAACTCATTCCAAGGACTAGCATGACCATTTGCAATAAATTTTAATTGAATTCATTTCATCCCCCAAAAGGTAAATCAAAAGTTATTTTTATCAACATTTTGATAGGTGTAAAGGAGACTTTATTGGAGGTATTGATTAAAACTAGTGGGGTTTTATCCAAGGGGGTTTGATCTAAGGTGGATTGATCAAATCCTATTCAATTGAAATCCTTAAAATGGAACATTTTAAGTTTTAAAGCATCATATTTTCTAAAAATATGTGATTTCAGCAAAAACCAAAATCTCATAGAAATTGTAAACTAGCTTTGTGGGATCACCTTGTAATGTCCCTAATAGGAATTATGCCAACTTTAACCTAAATTACCGTTTCCCAAGCAAACAATGGATTTGGAGAATACCTTGGCTTGATTTAATACCTACAAACAAGTTAGAGAAAAATTACAATAATAACTTAATAGGTATAGTATCATGATTAATCATTAGAAAATCCATAATGAATTTGTTAATCCAATTATTTCCTTATCCTAGGAAAACTCAACCATGGCTGAACCTGGAAGAAATTGAATCGATGGGGTGTCTTAGCCTCTCTAGGCCCAAAATTAGTACCCTTTGAACTAAAAGGCAATACGCCTTTGGCCCCATGTGGCCCATGCCATTCCTATGAGGTGGCCTACCTAGTTAGGATTCTAATTTATTTATTATCCCCTCATCTTTCCATCTTTTCCCATTCCCTCATGATTGGTCTCCTTAAATTGCTATATAATAATAAAGGAGTGAGGTTCCAAAAGGGTGTCCTGGTAGCCCAACTCTCTTAGGCCCAAACACAATACCCTTTGAACTAAAAGGTAGTACCCCTTTCGCCCATTTGGGCTCATCCTATCCCCTCTCAAATGGCCTACCTAGAAGAGGGCCCTACAACCATAACCGTTTTGTAATTCTCCTTCCTCCCATCATGGCAAAGATATGTGCAGAATAACTAATCAATTTCAAATTTGCAACCAATCATATTAGTAATACATAATAAATCATGAAGGCACCATCATAAGATATAAATGATAGTATGCATGAACCATTGATCATATTTGATAATACCTTATGTTCCCATATGAATTGTACCACCCACATAAATTAACTTAAAAATTTGCACTCATTAGATAGTGTATGCAAATAGAGAGTTTATGTTTGCTGACCAATCTTTGTCTCTTCTTCTTTCCAATTCTATTCGGTCTGCTCTTAACACTCAAAAAATATCGTTAGTGTGGATCAAAAAGATAGGAATATATTCATATTTATATTAAAACATCATAATTAATTATAAGACTCAATAATTGCTGCAAACATAATTATTACATAATCATATACTATATGTCTTAATATATATAATCACCTTATATATATGTTTGTAACTATATTCAACTTACTTTCCTCTCCTCACTGATATAGCATCTATCTTCATTTATCTCACTTTGAGCCAACTCTTTCTTCCCACTTCTTTCCGCATCTAAATGTGTATACTGCTACACTCAAGAAATATTCTTCTTATTTCTCTCATATATGTTGTCCATATATCCGTGCTTCCATCCTATTCCCTTGTTATGTCTACACTCAAAAGTATATTATAGATTTCCTTATATCTTCGGTCCCTCATAGTCTAATGCCTTTAATTTTACTAGTCATTGTCTTTATTTCAACCATTTCCTTCATAAGGATTTCTGCCTTACGTCATCACTGCCTCTATCTCTCGACGATTCTATGCAAGTCTGTATATCTGCATCCTTTTTATTAAGACTCATCTCTTTTCCTATGCTAAAAAATTATTCATTGATTGCTATCCTTAAAACTCCCTCCTTATCTCTCCATATATATCTTTATGTCCTTATGAAGAGAGACACCCTTTGGAAGAGTGACATCTGTTTAGAAAGGACATAAGTTTTTGTTCAAGAATTAATCTAGTTTTTAAAATATAGACACAACTTTATATTAGTCACGACTTTTGGATATATAATCACCACCTTTTATTAATAATGGAATTATTGCCTTATGTAATGGCAACATTTTATAAATTAAATATTATTTGCTTGTGTTGACTTCAAGTGTTGCCTTTTATAAATCGTAGCCTGCTTTGTCTTTTTCATTTTTGTCTTATTCCTCTTTTGTCTTATTCACTATATGGAGGTGTAATTCCTTCTATTAATTCTATTTAAGATTAATTGTTGCCTCCTTAATAAATCCCATTTACTGGTCAGCCAACATTAGAGTTCGACCATATGTATTATTTATGTTTATTAATATATATGTTTCCTTGATTTTTTAATATATGTTTTATATTCTAATAATAATTGTAATATCAATTGTTAATTTTTATTTTGCATTGTTGATATTGATATTATTATATTAAGTAATTATAATTATAATATTATCTTTATGATAATTATAATTATAATAATAATAAATTGCTAATATTTGTTTTATTCATTTACTTGCATTTCAATTCGTTATAATTTTGGGGACATGACATTTGAGATGAACAGTATAGTGCATTTAAACTTGGAATTTCTATATTATGACAAGTTAGCAATGAATACGAGTTACTTGTCTTCCAAGGTGATGACAACTCCAAGTAAATGTCATGGCGGGTAGGGAAGATCCAACTGAGAGAGATCAATGATGAAATAAGTAGCAGACCTACTACAAGATATGCACTAGCAATAACCACGATCCACTGTACAACAACACACCAGGCAAGGAATGAGGAAATATGCCTACAATTGGTCCCATGACCCCCTGCAATTTTATTGCTAGGTATTCCAATGCTCACACCCAACCAAATAATGCAACAATACTATCACCAACCCTCATGCCTAGTATAGAGCTTCCATGATTGGGTTGTCACAAGACCCTCAACCTCCCTCAAACCCTCAACCTAGAGATGATTCTTTTTGGAAAGTTATTACAGTAAAATCTTGAGTATGTTGTCTAGGTTGGGAGCAACCTTGAATTGCTAGGGGAACACATATGACTTGAAATCCTATATTGTTGTAAGATTTACCAATACTGTTATGCATATTGCTCAGTTGTTGGAATCTATTGATCAATATTTGGTTTTAATTTAGTCCATGAATTCCATCATTGCATGCCATCAAGAGGTTTGTTGATTGGTTTCCTAATGTTAGCACCATTGAGTTTCAATATGCTATAGTATTTTGATATGGAAAAGGTTGTTCAATAGTGGTTATATTGATAACCTTAGTGACGTTTTGGTTTTTAGTTGCACTCATAATGGTATTTTTTTGTTGGCATTTTCTACTCTATTTTGTACAGGTTTGGATTCATGCTGGATGGATTCAACCATAGACAAGTTCACTTTGAAATGTAGGGGAAGGTTTTTTTTTTAATCTAGGTTCTCTATAGGCGATTGAATAGGGTCAAAATTTCACCATAGCTAATGCGGGTTTTGGTTGGGTTTGTTTAATTATTTTTGTTAGCAATGAAATCTTGTTAGATGTTTCTGAAGCGTTTCTTCAATTTGGCTTCGAGTAAGTATCTACATTTTGGATAGATAGCTAAGAGTTCTTAGATGTTAATATATTTGATTAGGGAGCCAAGAGTATAAAGATTAACAAAGTCATCATGTACTTCTAAATCATCTTTAGTAGTCTAATAATGAATAGGGACATTGTCATTTTTATTCAATTTTCTTTGGATATGAGATGTGGTAATTACATTAATGTCTTAGACTAAGTTGTTGGAATAATCCTAGGGGAATCAAATTCAAGTTTGACATGTTAAAGGGTTGGATCGAAAAGAAGGTGGGAGTATGGATTATTGGATCCAAAACCTACTAGGGGTTCACTTGAACCTCATCAAAATGCACACAATTAAACTAAGAGTTTTGTAATCTATATAATAAAAGAAAGAAAAATATAATTCTAATCACAACAAATATGTATATCTCTAAAATACTCAAAGCATGTAAATCAAGAATAAGATTATAGATGGGTGTAAAATTTTATGGAATGAGTCTATAGAAGATCTAACTCCTCTTGATAATCTACATAGCCTTAACAATCCTTGAAAAGTTCTAGGCTTCTTTCCTACTCATGTCTTATACTATTCTAATTGGATGTACTTTCAATTCCCATTTACATACTTGTTGATGGTGTTTTCTACATAACAACAACTCAAACAGAATATGATATCCTATCTCTCTTGAAAGGTAAATCTCTATGGGAAAGAGATAGCCCCAAGGTCTCTAATGTGAGGTCTTGGCATTGCAAATAAAACAACTTAGAGATAATGTGAAAATGTTGGTAATCACAAAGGGACCTTACTACAAGCAAATATTGAACTTGAATTTATCAGATCTAGCAATATGTTGATACTTCAAATCCTAAATTTAACCCAGATGATAAAAAAAATAACAAAAGATAAGGGTTTCAGAGGTGATTCTAAGATTAATTCTAACCCTAAGATTGACAATGCAAAAGATAAGATGCTCAAAATGGACCAATCTCTTTGAAACTACTTCTTGTTTAACCCAGATAAATCTGCAATCTTACAGAAATAGTGCAATCTCCTAAGGTGTTAAAGATTTTCAAATCATGCATATTCATTCAAGACAACCCTCTTGCAATTGAAATGAACAAACATTTATAATTGAATTAAGCACAGTTTTAAGTCCAGGCTAACTTTGCAAAGCAGCTAACAATCAACTAACTGCAAAAAGTATGGACTAGAGATCGCTGCAAACACTTCAAGCATAAAACCCTAAACATCATCAAACCACCTAACATTAATTCACTTAAGCAATTTTAAAGATAGAACATCAAGAACCATGCTAGATAAAATTCAATAGAAGAAAGATACCAAATCACAATATCTTTACTTATATTAAATCACCCAAAGTAGCAACAATTCCAGTCTTTTGTTACAACACTTGCTTGAAGATAAACTAAACTCTAACTCTAATTCTTGATCTTAGAATTTTCTCAAATGTAAAATTCTTCTAATTTTCTCTACTACTACCGTTACAAATGAGGCATTATGCCAAACTTATAGAGAACCCCCCAAGATATGTTGGCCCAAATTAGGGTTTACAATAATAAATGTCGTACAATAGGTCGGCCAAAAGATATTAAAAAATAATATGAAATGTGCAATTTGCACCAATTTCATCTAAGTACGCCTGGGGTCTCAAAAAAACTCGATCGAATACACGTGAAGGAAGAGTTGAAAATAATGGGGAAGCACAAATTGCGATGTAGCCTTGCATTAACTACTTCCCCCTTTTGTCTTTAGCACACTCCACTTCATCATGCACTGCGAACAATACCCTGTCCAAATCAGCAATAAGTGGCACACGCAAAACCCTAATTCTCCTTTCAGGAGACTTAATGTCATCTCTTGACTGCTTCATTATATTATCCCAATCAACCTTATTTGTTTGATACATGTCAATGACTGCAATATAAGTTGCAACATCATCTAGCTGATGTTCAGTAACAGGGCCCTCATTGACTGGAGAGTAGACATCTCTCCACCATTTTCTTAACTGCTGTAAACTGAGATGCTTTAGAGTGAACTTCTTTCTCCGTGTCATTATCTCAAAGAAAGAGATACACTTATCGTAGATACCAGTCAAAGTGTCCTCAATCTACCTCCCCTATTTGTATATCTTCTTCAAGGCCCTTTGCCTCATCTACAAAATTTCAAACCACTCCTAAGGCTTTGCAACCCTTGAGGAAGGAAGAATTCCTTCACTTATCAATTTATCCTCGGTGTGCTCCATGAGATCTATATCTTCCTTATCCTGGGCTAGCAAAGTCTTTAGCCAATCCATTGATCTCACTACATCCCCTACAGTTGACAGGATGTCCTTGATGGCACTATCTCCCTTGGTCTACACTCCTTGTAACCAACCAGCCGTAGAATGTGTGGCAACCTCCATCCTTTCAAGCTCTGATATTATTTCCTGAGGTAGGAATCCTGTAACAAATGGGGAAGAACTAATGGACTGCAAGGGTTTCATCAAAACCTAAAAATATTTTACTTTAGTTTCTCATTTTCCTTCTCCAACTCATGCTTAGTCTGCACCTCCTTCCTCAATCTTCCAAGGATCACAACACTGGAGCCTTCATACTCCTCAATGTCCTGCTCCATGGAGGCATGCCCTAGATTGATAGTCTGCACATTATAATCTTTTGCAGTCACCCCATCTCTGTCCTTATCAGGAGTAGGAGTAGCAATATGGACCACTCTGTTGTTCATTTCATCCCTCTCAATCCTGGAAATGACTTTGGCTTTCTTCTTTGTCTTTCCTTTTCCAAGATTTGTGAGTAGGTCATCCCTATTGGGAGGAGTGTCATCCACTATAATTTGCTTGCTCTTCAGTTCTTTTTCTAACCAACCTGGAATAGTGGATTCTGACTGTACCTTATCCCATCCATCTTGTTCTTATTGAACACTAGGTGGAACCTTTTCAATGCTCGGCTCTTTAGGGATCTCCCTAACTGAATCCTCCTTTTCTTCACATTACTTCTCCCCTTTGTCTTGTGCTGGTGAGGGAATCTTGGCTGGTATCTCCTCCTTTTGAGGGGATTTATCCTCATGAACTTCTACAAGAAAACTCGCATATGCCACCAAAGGAGACTGCATTACTTTGTATATTTCTACCTTGGTATTGTAGAGATCTCCCTCTTGGAATTCTTCCTCTCGTAGGTCCTTAGGATATTCAACATCTTTAGGCTCATCTGGCACACTGCCAGTCTCTTGAGAAGTAGGGATTTCTTCATGTTCAGTGATAGGAGCAGTCACAAGAACACTTCCTTTTGGTACAACATCTTTGGGGGAAGGAGTCCTTGACCTCCTCATATACACTTGTGTCTTCTCTCCTGAACTCTCTACCTCCACCACAGGTGGCTCAACCTCCTTATCTACCCTAGAAGTTGTCCTTTCCTTTTGTGACAACCTCACAAGTCTCCTTTTCTTAGGTAAAGGGACACTAGCATCTACTTCTTCTTTTTCCTCTTCATCTTTCTCAACCCCCTTCTTCTTTGAGACATGCCTTCTTTTCTTGGCTATGGGCTTTCTCTGTTTCCCTGCTTCTACTGCCTCTTCTGCATGAACATCTTTGATCTTGACTTTGAAAGGAGAGCCCACCTTGGTTTTACCTTTGGGATCCTGTTCATGTGACTCTTCAGAAGCAAAGTGAGACTCCAAGTCTCCCATTAAGTCATAGGTGCACTGCACACCTTGACCTTCCATTTCCAACATCTTGTGCTTGAGCCATAACTTGGTGTACTTAATCACTGGAGTCATAATTTGTTCTAATTCTGTCTTTTCCTCCTCCAGCCAATCAACCTCTCCAACTAGCCTATCCTTCACAGCCTCAAAGATATGGCCTTGGACCAAATTTCTATCCTCCTCAACCTGATTAGTAATAGCCTTTAATTCTGTACAACTGTATTAAGCTGACTGGTAGCTTAGAGAACTTCTTTCTAACTTCAAATTCATTAGCAAGGTTGGCCCAGTAATCCTGTAATGCCCCGCCACGCAACCCTAGAGGAAGTTTCAATTCGCTACAAAAGTGTACTAATTTTTTTTTTATTAAAGTGTATTATACATACATGTTCACCTAAATTGACAACCTCCCCTAAGGCTACGTAAGTGAGATTACAAAAAACCCCATTAACATACATCATCTTAATTACATTGCATTAATTAACTCAAGAAATGACATACATCTAACATAAGTAAATACAATATAAAATAGATTAACCATCCCATAATTCCATTATAAAATTCCATTACAAGTTTACAATCCTCATTCCCAGAATGAGTAAAAATACATAGGTAGAATAATTACAAGATTACAAGATCCACCTCATAACAACAAGAGGGGTAAATACAACCGATACATGAAGAAATACAATAGTAATAGAAGAGAGTAACAATATCCGCAAGCTGTCCAACTGGATGTCTCGCTTCCACGAACTGAAGAACAAAGGGGGACCCAACGGTTTTGGTGCATGTTCCTCCCTACCATGTGGTACCCGTAGGCCCAGCCCCCATGCTAGGAGACAGTAACAAAGTAACATGGACAAGAAATCTATTACCTCTAACCAAAGGCAGACTCATACTGACACATACTGACTCAACCAACATATGCACAATATAAATCTAACGCTAACATGGTTACATTGCTTCCAGACATATAATAATCAAGTGTGCTAAAGAAACCATACACACAACATACAAACAAGGTTATCCTAGATAGACTGTCATCGCAAGGTGCGCCATGAGATCTCCTCTGGGAATCCTTCATAGGCTTCGGTAATCCTGGTGGCCTCAACCGAATCCCGGCCCTCATACTCACTCAAGCGGAATCAACTACCTTTCATATGGACAAGTTAGTTGACCTTGCCATTCCAGGCCTTCTCACTCACCCCAAGTCTAAACAAGCCCCTGTGTTTGTGAGTGAGGTTAATTATATCTTGGTTAATGTGAATGCATCCTAGTAATCTAATACTTTACTTTAATTATCACTTATTAAACACACTTTCGAAGGTTACCCGATTTACCTCTTTGGGCTCCGGCCCCTAACAAAATCCACTCTTCTAATGGATAACTCACTACTCAAATCTAGACTCCAAGGGTGAATCTAGTGTTATAGAACTGAATAACTCCGTCTCTCCTAATCTAGGAAATGACAATAAGAATCCCACTCCAACATATGGAGGAAAACAACTCAAAATAACCTACCCAAGGAATAGACGAATATTAATTAACATGGGAATGACCCACCTACACTGGAAGACTTTACACTACTTAACACAAATACCCATTCCCAAAGCATTCATTAAAAGGGAAAATAACATAATATTGCATTGATAAAGGAACAAACACTATATTCGGATATATTAAATCCATATCCCTACTTTAAGCTTCTCGCAAAAAATAAACATTATCCTTATTAACTTTCACTAAAACGCAATAAATTCAACATTAAAACAATACTTTTGTAACATTATCCAATCATGATCAATAAAATATTTTCGTTAAAATTGTTGTCTAACTACATGTCAAAATTGATTATCATTTGCATATATAAAATTAATTTTAAATATATATATATATTAATAAAATCATATCCTAGCAATGGCCAAAACATACTTATGTCATTCAAATTTAAACTTTATGTTAAAAGTAATACTACATCATATTCAAATAAGGAAAAAAAAAATAAACATCTCTGTTAAAAAAAATATTATAATCTGAACATTAAATCATTCTGGAAATTCCTATTTTTATTTCTCCTAAAATAAAACCATAGATACCAATAAAAATATATATATATAAATTAAATATTTAATATTTAAACATATATATTTTTATATAACATTAATATAATTATGATAAAAATAAACTCTTTAAATCCTATCATGTTTCCCGAGCTACCTCGGACTACGGACACACACAGGCATCATAATAAAAATAATAATTAAATTTGCATTCTAAAACAAAACTTATAAATTTAAACTATTTAATAAAAAGAATAATACAAAACATAAAATAAAATAAAATAAAATAAAACAATATACAAAATAATATAAAAGTAAACATCAAAAAGCGGTCCGGGCTTTCCCGTACCCACAGACATGTTTAAGAGGGCGCCGACGGTACTGTGTACTGGCCGGACACACCAGACGACATCCGGGGGCGGCGCTTTCCATGGGGCAGCGCGTCCCCCTAACAAGGTGGGCGCGCTGACCCATGTACAATGCTTTCCCCACCTTCCAAGGTGCGTGCAGTGGGCGGTACTTGTACCGGCCACTGTCACAACAACCCAATTTAAAAAAAAAAAAACAAAAAAAACAATTAACAATACTAAAAAAATCCGAAAATCTTTCAACCCAGAATTTCGTGCCTCTGTCACACCGTACAGACGGCATGAAATTTTAAATAAATAAATAAATAATTATCTATGACAATAAAATAGATATTAACATTTATAAAGGATGTATATTTATATATATATAAATATATTTATTTTCGTAGGATTAAATTATTGGTAAAATTGAAGAAATACAAACAAAACCAGAAACAAAAAATTCTTTAAATTTTCCAGAATTTTTATTCCAATATTTAAAAGGATAAAATTTAAATTTCTTTCAACCCTATTCATTAAAAAATTCACAAAAACTTAAATAAGGAAATTTCAAATCAAACTATTTACTGAAGGTTTTCTCATAGGGTTTGAATTTTCAATAATATTTTCTTTAGGGTTTAAATTTGCCAAATAGATCTGTTTGATTTACAAACTAGATTTTTTTTTTCACAATAAATCCTAGATGTTTGAGAATATTTTAATTTGAAAATTGAAACGATGGATCTATAGGTTTTGTTTTCTAAACAATTTCCTACAGTAAATAAATTGAATTTTCACAACCATTAATTTGAAAATTGCAATAAACATCAAGTATAAAACCTAGAATATGATGCTCCAGAAGATGAAGAAAATATCTTGATAGAAGCCTCCTCCGTGCTTTTCCTCAAAGTGCAAACAATTCCAATTCCAAAAACCAAAGTTCGATTCAAATCCCTGTTTGTGCAATTCTTCAAAATTCCCCAAAATCTTCTGAACAATAATAATCCTTCGAAAACTTTTCTCCTCCTTTCTTTTTTTAAAAAAATTCAAACATGCATTCATATTAAAACTAAAATATCTAACCTAACCCTAATTTCCTTTTCGCATGCAAAATAAAAATAGATATTTATTTCCTTTTTTCATTTTCGAAAACTTCAAATTGATTTCTAAATGCAATTTCGCTTTTCTTTCAATTCTTTTAATTTAATTTAATTTAATTTAATGCAATAAACATAATTAATTAATTTTAATTATTTAATAATTAAATTCAATCTTTTCCAAGATTAATTTAATTAATTAAATAAATTAAAATTTAATTAATACAATTTCATAATCAACATATATATTTCATCTAAGCATATATTTCACTTAATATTAAAATAAACTCTACTTTCAACAATACAATAATTCTAACATTTTAATTAAATAACAAAACATCTAATTAAATCATATAACATTAAACCAAGTAGACTCAACTCACAAATAGAACGAACGATACACTATGGCTAGGGCATAGACCTGACACATGTTACCCAGTTACTATCTCCCTTTCCACATAACCGTTGGATCGACACACTCAGACTTGTGAAACTAGGTGGAGTCGGTGCCATGTACCTGCAACCTGCAACCAAATAACAACATAATACATATATCCAGTATATAATACACACCGTGAAGAAGAAATCACGGATTCGCAGGGCGCTCGCAAGCGAGTGATGCGAAACCGTCCTCTTCACCAATACACTCATCAAAGACTGACATTACATCATAATCATAAATCACATAATACAATATCTCATGCTAACTCTACTAATCATCAATAATCCATAAAGCATGTGTCACAATAGTTGGATAATCCACATCACACAATAATCAATGTCGCTCAATAATAGCGATCAAAACATCATAACAAAGCGTATCCAATATCAAGGTATCAACAACCAAATAAAGCATAAAGCAAACTACACAAAAACTAACCGGAGGGGTATTACAAATCCTCTATGTTATCCTTGTGGCTATACTCTCTGCTAGCCTTCTTCTGTGCTTCACCAATAATATCAAACCTAACTCTTTTGGAATGGAAGGAGAGACCAAGAGTGCTCATTTCTTTTTTAGAAGCATGGGCTAATTGGATAGAAGGGAATGCTTCATTAGTGCCTATCTTTAGAGGGAAGTCATTACCGAATCCTATCTTATGTTTCTCCCCCTTCACAATTACATCAAAGTCACATATCTGTCTTGTAACTTCGAGAAGCATAACATGGCCCGTAGGGTAACTTGGAAGTCTGTATGGAGCCCTCTGACAACCATTGATCCTCATGTAAGAAAAGGTAGGGAACTGAATGAACCAAGCTCCAAACCTTTTGATTAATTCCTTGGCCTTGTCCGAAATCCGAACATGCTTAGCACCCTGTAGTAATCTAGTAATGTACATGGTGAATGCATTATTCACCCTCTTATAGCTTCCACCACCCAAGTGTAGTTGTGGATATACTTCATAAATTACATCTTTCCCAAACACACCTCTGGTGCTCAGTCTCTTGTATGGGTGAAACCTTGCAAGTGCATATAGCAAATAGGAGGTCATTGTGAAGGTCTTTGTCTGCAGGACATTGTACATCTGCTCATGTATTATTGCACTTATAATGCCTGCCTAATGGTAATCTATACCTTGCTCCATTCGTGCAATGACATTGAACATCCAATTCTCAAACACCCTTGCACTTTTCAATCCTATCACAATGCTGAGGAGTGTGATAACATCATAATACTCTCTCCTGAACTTGAGTCTGACCAACTATTTGGGTAGCTTAGAGAAGTGGGCCTTGGGTTTCTCCAACCAAGAATTGATAACCTATTGAGACTTGATAACATTCTCCTCATAACACTTCCTTTCCAAATCCATATCAAAGGCCATGACATGAGACCAATCAGGCATGTCAAAGGTCTGAGCTATAGATACAAGGTCAAAATTTTCCACGATTCTTACTTGAGGACCTATTATCCTTTGTGTACCCTTGTCATAGTGCCTAAGACACTCAAGCACCAACTCATGATACTGGACCGTAGAAGGAAATCCAACCACATGTGCCAACCTAGACTCCAATGTCCTTCTGGCTAGCAAAGGGAGGTTCTGTGCTGCCATCCCTGCCTTGGATTCTTCATAGTCACACATTCCAACATTCATATTAGTGATCCTTGACCAAATGGAAGTCAACTTGCTCTCTGGGATTCTACTCTTTATATCCATTTTAACTCTCTCGGCCTGAGAGAGAGCTGAAACTTCAGCATTTGGATCCATCATGTTTCCCTTGCTCTGCCCAGCAACAATTTGACTTGATTCTACCTACAAACAATAAAGACACCAAAATAAGGTCCATCATAGCATAAAGTTCCACCAAATCCATCGCAAATGATAAACTCATTCCTCAATACAAGACCCATGATAAGAAAAATGCACAAAACCCATATAAAAATTAACCATCTCAAAGTTCGGGTTTTTAGTGCCCTCACGGAATCTAGGTTGGGGAGGAATTTTGAAAATATCCAGACCAGGTGGAATCCAGCGAAACAAGCATACAAGTACCCAAATAATCATTTAATCAGTCAATTTAATCAAGAAATCACATGATACACCCTAGAACAAGTTAATTTAATCATCAAATGCATAATCACCAAGCAAACCCTCATGCAATTTCTTAATTCTTCATTCTCAACAAAACCTCAGATGAATCCACCTTAGACAAAAATCCCCGAGAATGGAAATAATTTAAGAATTCTGGGAAAATGAAGGAGTGAAGAACATTCGAGAAAATCCCGAGGGTGTAGATTCCAGTGAAGTCAATGCAATTTTCACCATTTAAGCCTTACTTTGAGAAAATGACCAAGCAACGGTCAAATCAGAGAAATCCAAAGGTAGCGGAAATATGCGAGACAGGTAGAAATCCAGACCAACGCACATTTTGGAAAAAAAAAGAGAAAACAAGAAATTGGGGAATTCCGACAGATAAAGAATTCCGCGAAGACTCTGAAAACCCGAATACCTACTTTTTCTCTAGACCTCACTCAAATTGATTGAACGTTCACAAATTTGAGGACCTGGAGCTTGAAACCAGCTCGATCTAGACCTCCCATAGGCCATCCTTGAATTCAAAACCTACCTCACAACAAATCAAGAGGGATTGGCCATGCCCTAGGTACAAAACCCCAAATTTCTGCCATTTACACACAAAATAAGCTTGGGCACAACTTGCATGCCTGGAAGGGTTTACAAAATTTTCGCGGCATATACAAGCAAGTTACCCCGGGATAAAGCCGAAAGACAAACTCAGAACACTCACCTGGGAATGACACTTGAACAAAATGGAAAATCCCCGAAGCCTCGAAATACAAAATGCTAACACTAGCAGGAACTCAAACCCCCAAACAAACCCAAAACACCAAAGAAGCATGCACATTCAACATGAAAAGGAAAAAGCAACGTGAACAACATGAAAGTGCACAAATCAAAACCAAGAACCCAATCACAATCACAAAAATCATAGCAAATCGACATTCTGACTCACAACATGTAAGCACAAACCATAAAGTAATTCATTTCAATCATAAAAAGCATGATGGACATATCATGAGGATAGAGAAATCGAACAAAGGAAGCCGACAAGAAACCTCAAATTCTGAGTAGAATGCAAATGGTGCTCAAGAAATCCAACTACAACATTCGAATCCAATCCCAAATGCACAATCCAGCAACAACACTCAGGATCAAGCACTCCGAACCAATAGGAAGCAAATGATAAAACTCAAATGGCATAAAACTTCCCAAAAGTCGATTTAACATCGCCACAAAAGTCGTTCAATCGAGCATTAATGCAATCGACAAGACAGGTTAAACCAAACCCGGGAACCCGACAAAGCAACAGACCCTTGGAGAAATCTAGTCACAACGAAATTCCGTGGACGACCAAAATCTCCAGATTTTCAATGAAAAGTAGCTGTCATTGAGCTTTGAAAGGAAACCAAGAAATTCCACCAGGGGTGGATTTTCCCGAAATCAGTGAAAAACCCGGAATGAGCCCAAAGCTTAAGGTTTTCAATATGAATAAAAAATAGACTATTCCAATGGGCAAGATAAACATCAAAACACATGCCCAAGCAAGAAAAAGCTCAAAATAGAAGGGCCAAGACACCAAAAGCAAAAATCAAAAGAGCAAGAAAGAGGGTCCCTAGTCTAAGTGGGGTGTGTGTGTGAAAAATGCACAACAATACTCTTATGACTTGTGGACATTAATATAATTATTTATTTATCTAGTGACTTTTTGATGTAAGCATGGATGGAGGGTTCCAACCATGCAACTTTGAAATGAAAGATTTACAAGAGCCATATGGGAGAATAAAATGACATAAGAAATGATTAGAATAGTGACTTTATTGATTCACAGTTTGAATTACATCAGTGAATTCTGATACAAGGGTAAAAAATTAGAATGAAACCCCAATCTTGAAATACAATGGAATGTCTTGAAATACACTGGAATACAAACACATTCAGTAAATGGCTTCTCGAAACAATATCTCCTAAGTTGATGTGCAATGTATGATGCCATCTAATCTTCCAACTCTCAATCTGCTACTGAAATTCATGAGTGAATACTCTTTTTGAAATGTAGAAATATTGTTCTTTTATAGCAAACAAGGATCAAATGTCTTGGCAAGGACCAATACTGTGCTACACTATCCTTTGCACATATGATAAGGATCATGGGTCTAGTATTGAATAATTTCACCTTTGATATTCATAAGGAAATGTGTAGATGATCCCTTTTAAGATGAGTGTGGAAAGATGTAAGCATTAGAACTCCATGTAGTCCTAACCATGAACCTCCATGGGACCAATAAGCTTTTGGATGATATTAGATATCTATTGATGCAAGATTCAAATGTATGGTGCACAACTGAATTTGGCCAGCCTTAAAATATTTGACTAGTCACATTGCATTGACTAATAAAAAAAACATTTAGCAATGCCATGGAATGATAGACTATGACTTGATGAAGCTTTGATAACAATTTAAAGGTTTTGCGATCAAAATGCATTACCCCACAATGATATTACTGTTTGGAACTTTGATGTGCTAAAATGAAGATTGTAGCAAGAATAAACCATTGTGGTATGAATTAACCTTTGTGGTATAAATAAGATGCTCGTGACATTCCTAAGTACCTGCAAAACAAAGAAAATATTTTTGATTGATGTGAGATTGCTCTTACATCTCAGATGCTCCCACATCACTTTGTAGAAAATGAAATGGAATATTCCCGAACTTCATATTTTTTGTACATATTGTTGATTCCAAAAATTATAGATTGCAAACCTTAAGAGTATGCTAGGCTCTATGGTTAGGTTTAACAATGTTTTTTCCAACAAATGAAAATAACCAATATGGTTAGGATTCCCTACACTTCAAGCTTTGCTAGACCTAGGCAGGTGTACCTTGATAATGGAGCAAATTTCAAATCTTAAAGGTTGTGTGTACTCTCTGAAAATTTGATTATCTATTCCACACTGACATGTAAATATGAAATAGATGCATTGATAACTAATCCTACTACTAATGTTTGGAATTTGAGTGTGTGAATAAGGTTTTTATGAAGTATTGTTTTATAGTGAATATGACTAGTGCTTTCTATCTATTTTGGGAAATAGAGTCAAGATGTGTATGATATGTGTCCTCCCTCCTGGCTTAACTTGAATTATTTGACACTTTTGAAATGTTTATACCTTGTATAAACATGCAAGGTTTTCAGTTATCAGGCTCTTCCTACAAATCCCAATGATATCTTCCCAAGGTACTGTGACTATCTAAAAAGGTTTTTAATTCTTGCTTGAGGGAAACCAGCTAAGATGATTCAATTAAAATGATTTTAATTCTTAGAAGAAACCAACTAAAGAAATCACTTAAAAAGAGTTTTTAATTCTCTCTTGCAGAAACCAATCAAGATGAATCACACAAAATCAGGAAACGTGTTTTGACAAATTATAAGTATGCTTGATTAATTAATTTTAATAACAAAGGAAAACCACTTTGGAGATAGCACATATAACATATATGAATCAATATCAACAAATAATTGAACACCAAAAATGTCAGCCACCAGATTATAATGTTCTTCTCCATTAAACTGCTTCAAAAGATTTTAGAATATGCATCAAAAATCTTTATTTTACTTGTATATTCTATCTACTACCTAATCTCTTCTACTAATATGAATTTTCATCTTTGATTTTATCTCTAATAAATACTTTGATCTTAAAGAGTTATAACCCTTTACTCGTCCACCCGATGCATCTCTTCATTATCTTGATTATCTTCACCAAAAAATAAAATATTTACTTTTCATCTTTGCATCTCTGTGAAGATTACCACATAAGATAATATCACGCTGAGATAAAAATAAACCTTTACTTGTCATTTTTATGCATCGCATTTAACATTCTTACCTGCTACACAATTTATATTTTGAAAATAAATCCAATGCCTGTGAAAAATATTTACCACATCTCATGCCTCCAAAGGGACCAAAATTTTCATCTAGCCTATATTAATGTCTCTATCCGATAACTTCCTCAAGTATGCTTCCTCCTATTTCTAGGATTTTGAAGGGACATTAAAATGCTCACCCAAAAATTTATTCCTCTGTTTGATGAATGCCTTTCTTGTGGTTGGGATTTCACAGGGACTCGAAAATATTTACTTCGATATTTCAAAGTCCTCTGGATATAATGTTTGTTTAATCTTCACTTACATTTTTGGCCAGGGTATTGTGTTAGAGGGACATATCATTTTGTTTCCCTGATATTTTATTTCTCCCTCTGAAAAGATTTTACTTTGCCGTGCTACACTAGTTCTAGGGTTTTTGCCTCAACTTTCTGCAGGATGTGAGAAAGGCCATCTTTGCACCTCGCAGACAAACAACTAAATTCTCATCCTTTATTGCAGACATGCTTATTTTAGTCAATCTTCCAGAAACAAGCGAATTTATAGTGAAGGGAGACCACGCTGGCTTAGGCTTCATCTCCATTAAAATGTTGTTTCATTTTCTTGAGTCAGGTGTAATTGTATCCTCTACAATTATCCTCTATCTACTTGTTGAACTTGTAGCCTTCCAATTCCGATTAGTAGGGGTAATATCCTGCACACCATCAAAAGCAGGTAATAAAGCTCCAGAGAGACTAATTCATCACCTAGATCATTGTTTCAATGGTGTTCATTAGCAGTTTCAAGGAACGAAAAAATGGTGTTAGATATAACTTCCTCATTACTTTCCTCCACGAAGCTAGTTTATTTTGTTACTGCCTTAGATTTTGACATATTATCCCCAAAATCCAACACATGTTCTTCAATATCATTTTTAGAATGATTCTCCGCACTCTCATCTTTTCATTATGGCCGAAACATTTAAGAAAATCATTTTGTCTTGACGAGCTACAAGTTTTTCTCTTTGCTTATTTTCAGTTATCAGTGCTTTAGTAAATGTAAATCTATTTCGGATTTGGAGAGGAATTGTTTATTCATCCACATTAAATACATTGTCAATATGATGTGAAAGGATTTCATAGTACTCTGAGGCAAGAGAAATAGATGGATGTTCACAAAATCGGTTAGTAATTCCCTCTTAAATCTATGAATTTCAAATGATATCCATTGGCTCCTTGCCAATTTATGATTTTGAGGCTCTACAATTAGTGAAGTCTCGGCAAGGTTATTTCTCGTCGGGTCTACATGCCCTTTCCTAGATTCTCCACACAATGAATCAAGATGTTTCACAGGTTCTGAAGAGTGTAGGGACATATTGTATGCTTTCTTGTCCATCTAAAAATTGATTAAGTTCATGCAAAATTTTACAAAGTAGGACACATATCAGAAAACAAAGCATTTGGAATAGGATAAAATGGCCTATAATTTGCAACTATGATGCCTTCCATGACAAGAGCTTAGAGTCCTCGACATATAAAGTCACCAATGTATTGTCCAAGATAAAATTTCCCACTTGGTTGTTATATTTCCATTAGGTTCCATTGGGTTTAAAGAAGCACTGGTGAAATACACTTGATGAAATAGGATGAGCATCATGCGAGAAATACATCTAAATCCTTTCTAGTGAAATAGGTCATGATAGTATCATTGGGAGAGATGTATATGAACTTTTATAAAGTTCACTAAAACTTGCAAACTGGGTGGCATAAGATGGTTATTGTGAAGGAAAAGGGACCGAATAAGAACCAACAATAAGATATTAGATACTTAAAAAGTCCAAGTTCCTAAGGAATAGGCCTCATTCTTTGTGATTCATGATGTCATTCATTCCTTTTGTCTACTGTAGCCGTCCACTGCAAAACCTGGCAATATGTCTTTTGTAGGTTAGAGGAATATTGATTATTTTCAGTTTGGAAACGAGTATAGTTTTACTTAGTGTTGGTAAGATGGGTTTCTTCACAAAATATTATTCCCTTCCATATGCATGAATCGTCTTCAACTTATGCTTCATTAATTTTGAATAGACATCTTCTTTAAATACTTCCATTCACACACCCATTTTCATGTTGTGATACCAGCTCCCATGGGAAATAAGATGCAATAAGCTTCGTGTGAAAACAAGGCAATGTGGAATGCATGCTTGTGCTAGGATATGCCATATACCATGGATAGGATTAAAGGGCTTAATGACAATCCAAATTGCAATAAGTTACGAAGAAGATCATCTTATATCAGAGATGGTAATTTTGGATGTCTCCTTATATATTCCCCTCCTAATTCAACAACAAAGTTTATTAACTTCAAAGCATAAAGAGGAACATCCCCATCAAAGGCTAAAGGGTTTGACCTAGCACCTATATTCATAGTCTCAAAAAAGGAGCATAAGAAATAAAAAAATCTCCACCATGTAGGGAACCCCATATGGTTCTCTCATGATTTGCACAAGATCTCTATTGCTAGTTGCTTTCTCATCTAAAAACTCTATGTGATGCCAATACACTAGATACTAATATATCACCAGAATCATAATCCATAGTCTCATTGTCAAAACTGAATGTCATCAACACTGTATTCTTAAATTTGGATAATTACATTCAATTGTCTGTTAAATGTTGTTTTTGTATGCATATGGGGTGAAAATTTGAAGTGGGTATTTGTGAAAATTTTCTTTCTGGCATTTTGCACTATGACTAAAACAAGCTAGGTAGCTTCTAGAATCGCCTTGTAAAATTGACCAAACATTCTCCCAGAACCATGACATTGAGATGTTGATTGATGATATGGGAGCATAGCTGTCAAACAGATTTGCATGAAGTCGTCAAGATTCCAAAATATTAACAATCAAAGTAGCTCAACCTTGACTTTTTTTGAAATAACCAGTGTCAAAAATCATCTGAAACTCCCCAACTTGCCACTTTGAAAAATATGAAGTATGATTCTGGAAAACTGTCACATGGGGAATTGTCTCATCTAAGTCGAATGAACATGTGAGCAGAAGGGTTTTTCACCAACAAAAAATATTGAAGGTCAAAATTGACCCCTCTGAACTTTCTAGAAATGCAATTGTTCAAACTGTGAAAAGTCCATTTACTTTTCGCTTTTGAAAAATATCAAATCAGATATTGGGGCTTTGAGAGTTCACATGAAAGCACATTAGCATGGGGGAAATTTGAAACACCAATTGGTTTGTCATGAAATTATTCTAGTTGATAAATATTGATCTTCAAAGTTGACCTCCTTGACAAATTTTACACTACAGACGAAAAAATCTTCTAGAACCCTCCAACTTGATGCTTCAAAACCGTATAAAATTTGATCATAAGAGGCTGAAATTGAATATACATACTCACATGTCGAAAATGAACATTGTTGCAAAGTGATTTGGTATGAAACTAAATAGATGTCAAGTTATTAGTTTTTGAAGTAGGCCATTGGGATAGATTTCACATTTGCATTTTTGAACCAACCCTATTATAATTTTGATCGTGCTTGAAAAAGAGCTATCAAGTCACACAAATTTTATGGAAAAAAAGAATGCATCAAAATACATACAATAACTAGCCTTCTGCTTCAAGGGAGTTATTAAAATTATTCATTATCATTGTGCTTTCAAGAGATTAGAATGATATGAATCCCACTTATACACAAAAGAGATGTCGATGGACAAATTTTGTTTTCTTAACTAAAATGACAAGGGAAATTTCACTTGTTTGGTTGAAATTTATTATAACTAGAATGGGTGATTTTTTTACTTAATTTTGTTACTTGGTAATAAAGAAAATGAATTCCACTCCATTCCTTACATTTTCCAATAAAATACATTCACAATGGGAGAAAGGAAATGATCTTTTCTAATCAGACATCATGCAATGCCTTTTCATAATTAGAGGATGCTAATTATATCTATTAAAATTCTAATTGTTATAAGGTTATGTGAAATATTTCATTTTATTCCATCTCAAATATTTATTTGAATTACATTATTTCAAATTTTACTTGAAATTGCTCAATGTTTATATTCTTGTAAAACCCAAAAGATGGATCTTGCGTTTTTTATTGGAAACGTTTGATAGTGTGGAATTGTGGCACACTGTAGGTTGGTAAACATTGCATTAAATTTTATATTTTTGATCTATATATTGCCCCCGACATAGTTAAGAGTGAAAATTAATGTTCTTTGTACATAATATAAAGAAGAACATCATGCTGCCATGTGATTGTTTTGAATTTTTTAAAATTTTATTATTTATTTTTATAGTTTATGTTGGAATATTTAATCTTTTCTCAACAAATATTCACCTACCCCCAACATATACCTCTAGCTGTTGATCTGCCAACATTTATTTGTGGTAGGTGATTTTGAATTCAAAATGAAGCACCCATTTTTGAGCTAGCATATACAAAAAAATGATTGTATTAGTTAGTTTTTTGTAGTAGTTATTTTTTTTGCATTGAGAAGGTGAACCTGTAATAACTGAAGGAATGTGTAGCTGAGAACAAGGATACAAGAACAATGCACAGTAAGGAATGTTCAACATAAACATGGGATTACCCTCAACAACTACATAACAACAGTAAGCATTAGTTTAAGTGTTTGATTAGTTTTAGGTATTGGATAGTAGTCCAATAAATTTTATGTGTTTTATTTTGTATTGTAAATAGAGCAACTACTCTGTAGTTTTTGTAATTTTAGAAGAAATGGAATATATGAAAATGAATGCATGAATATTAAATTTCTATGTCATATTTTGTTTTCTTTGCATTGTCTTGTTTTCTATTTTCTATTATGTCAAACACCCAGTCACAACACTATTTTTGTATCGTTGCACCCCTGCCTACCAACAAGTGGTATCAGAGCCCTCTTTTTCTAGGTAGTTTGTTATTTGTGGGCTTCTTTGGAAAGCCCAAGGTTATCTAGGAATTAATTTATTTTCTCAAATCTGAGAAATAATGGAAGGTGGTGAAAGAAAAGGTTGGCAACAACCACCAAATTTTGATGGGCAGAACTATGATATTTGGGCTAAGAAGATGAGAACTATCTTGGTTTCAAATGACCTATGGGAGTTGTTCACTAATGGGTTCAATGATATTACAGACCCAACAACTTATGCAAACCTTTCAAATCCTCAAAAAAATTAGCTGAAATAAAATAGGATGAAAGATGCAAAAGCCCTCAGTTTGATTGAGGTAGCCTTGAGTGAGACTATTTTCCCATGTATTGCAGTAGCAAAATACTCAAAACAAGATTGGGAAATTCTGCAAAGTAGCTATAAGGGGACATATAAAGTGAGATTAGTATAGTTGCAACTGTTAAGGAGAGATTTTGAGATTTTACAAATGAAAGATGGTGAGTCCATTTTAGATTTTCACATTAAAGTTTCTACCTTGATAAATCAACTAAGAATTAATTGGGAAACAATGAAAGAGGAAAGGATTATTGAGAAAATCCTAGGAAGTCTACCTAAGTTAGGTTTGATCTTATAGTCATTTCCATTGAAGAGGCAAAGGATTTTTCCAAAATGACTATAGATGAATTGATGGGTTCTCTACAAACCCATGAATAGTGGTTGGACCGATCTATTCCTTCCCTAGAGCAAGCTTTCAAATTTTAGACCAATGGAAGAGGTTGTGGAAGAGGAAGAACCAATAGAGAAAGAGGTCAAAGAGGCAAAGGAAGAAGCAATTCTGGAAGAGGAGAATCAAACAACCAAGAGGAGCCAAGCAACTCACAATCAACAAACTAAAACCAAAAGAAGAAAAATAGTTCAAATTAGAGGTATGAAAAGAGCAATGTTGAATGTTATTATTGTCACAAGTATTGACATTATGCTAGTGAATATAGGAAGAAGCAACGTGACCATGAGAGTCAGAATGCTAATGTAGTAAATGAGAACAAGGCTGAAAATGAGAAATAGTCCAATGTATTCATTGTTTGCAACCTTGTTGAGCGCAATAGTGACGAATTCTGGTCTTTAGATAGTGGTAATTTTTTTTTCCTCCATAGACAATGACATAAAAACTAAAATCAAAATGGGAAATGATTAGAAATTCCCTATCATGGGAAAAGGTGTTATCAACATTCAAACCGAGAATGGTGAGAGGCATCAAATTCAAGATGTTTATTATGCCCCTAACATAAAGCATAACCTATTGAGCATTGGACATATGGTCCAAAATGGTTATAAAATCTTGATGGAGAATGGAGAGTTTAAGGTATTTGACAAAGGAGGCAATAAGGAAGTGATGGAAGTCGTGTAGATGATGAGAAAAAAATGTTTCCTCTAAGGATGCATATAATGTCTGCGACAAACACAACATAAAGAAAAAAACAACAATATTCTCCAGTGTGGACAACAAAAGAACACCAAACAATAACGAAACAATAAATTACATTCAAAATAGTCATCAAAGATCATTCCAAACTTTGGCATTTAAGGTATGGGAACTTAAGTTTTTCTAGTTTAAGTTTATTGTCTAGGAAAGGGATGGTTAGAGGGTTACCTTCTATTGTAGAACTTGATGGTAAATGTAAAGCTTGCATTATAGGAAAGCAACATAGACATCCATTTCAATCAGGGTATTCTAGGAGAGCAAAAGCACCATTAGAATTAGTGCACTAAGATTTGTGTGGACCCATGAAAACACCCACCTCAAGAGGAAACACATATTTCATGACTTTTATCAATGATTACAACAAAAAAAATTGGGTATATTCCTTGAAAAACAAATCGAAAGCCTTTGAGAAGTTCAAATGGTTTAAGGCAGTAGTTGAAATGGAGAGTGGTCACTATTTCAAAGCCCTTAGAATAGATAGAGGAGGAGAGTACATCTCCAAATAATTTCTAATTTTTTGTAGGAATGAGGGCATTCACAAACAAATCACAACTAGGTATACTCCAAAACAAAACAGAGTGGCTGAAAGAAAAAATAGGACCATTCAAGACATGCTAGAAAGTATGCTGAAAGAAAAAGGGATGCCACATATATTTTGGGGTGAAGCTGTAGCAACAACTGTTTACACATTGAATAGGTGTCCTACAAAGGTTGTTCGTGATAGGATTCCACAAGAGGCCTAGACAAATAAGAAATGGAGTGTTGAGAATTTAAGAATCTTTGGGTGTGTGCCATATGCATTCGTGCCAAAAGAAAGAGGCAAAAGTTTGATGATAAAGGTGAAAAATGCATTTTCATAGGCTATAGTGAGGATTGAAAAGCCTAAAGTTGTACAATCCAATAACCAAGAAGGTAGTGATTAGTAGGGATGTTTTTTTAATTGAGAATGAATCATGGGATGGAATGGTGGACATCACCATAAGTATTTTAGTCAAAATACCCCTTGATGATGAGGAAGTTCCAAAAGACAACAACTTGGAAGAAGCTCAAGAGAGCAAAAACTTAGGGAGAAACTACCGTAGAGCCTTAGAAAACAACATCTTTGGTAGTGTTCAGGAAAACAACAGCTCTGAACAGACACACACAAGTATCAACTCTAGGATATAACAAAGAAGTAGCTCCAAAAGCTAGTAGTACATCAACTCTAGAGGTCAAAGTAGCAGCAACTCAGAAGGAAATTTAGATCCCACACTCGCATCATTGATGCCACGAAAGAAAAAGAGTGTGAGGGAGATTTATGACAGCACAAGGTATGCTAATTTTGATGAGAATTTAGATTTTACATTATTCTCTTATAGTGACCCAATGTACTCTGAGGAAGCAGTAAAAGAAGAGAAGTGGTGTAAGGCCATGGATGAAGAGTTGGAAGCTATAGAGAGGAACCAAACTTGAGAGCTAACTGATTTACCCAAGGGTAAACAAGTGATTGGAGTGAAGTGCGTCTACAAGATCAAGTGTATAATTGAAGGTAATATTGAAAGACACAAAGCAAGGCTAGTGGTCAAAGGATACAAACAACAACCTAAAATAGATTATGATGAGACATATGGACCAGCTGGAAGGCTAGAAACAGTTTGAGCAATCATAGCAACTATAGCCCAACATCATTGGAAGGTGTATCAAATGGATGTAAAGTCAGCCTTTTTGAACAAAGTGCTGAAAATGGAGGTGTATGTGGAGCAGCCGCCTAGCTATGAAGTCCCAGGGCAAGAGGACAAAGTGTATAGGCTCTAGAAATCTCTTTATGGGATGAAACAAGCTCCGAGGGCATGGTACAATAGGATAGATTTATATCTACTAAGTAATGGCTTTAGCAAAAGCAGTAACAAGCCTACACTCTACATTAAAGCAGTACAAGGTGATATTTTGATAGCTATTCTATATGTAGATGATATAATTTTTACTAGAAATAGTGACAATTCATTGCTAATTTTAAAAAGGTGATGAAAACCAAGTTTGAGATGACAGATTTAGGTTTGTTGAAGTATTTTCCTGGTATTGAAGTTCAACAAATAGAGCATGACATATTCATTTCATAAACTAACTATGCCAAATAGATTTTAAGAAGATTCAAAATGCAGAACAACAAACCTACACCAACACCAACAACAACAAAGATGAAACTAAGCAAAGAAGACAATAGTAAGGAAGTGAACCCAACCCTCTATAAAAGCATGGTTGGAATTTTGATGCATTTGACATCTACTAGTCCTGATTTGATGTATGCAGTAAGCCTAATTTCTAGGTTTGTGGAGAAACCTAAGGAAAAACATTGGGAATTAGGCAAGAGGATCTTGAGATATGTGAATGGAACAAGAGGTTATGGCATCATGCATGGTGCATCAAATGAGTTTAAGCTAGATGGTTTCACAAATAGTGATTGGGCAGGAAATGTAGATGATAGGAAGAGCACATCGGGATATGTCTTCCACATGGGATGAGGTGCAATCTCATGGACATGCAAGAAGAAACCCATTGTCTCTCTCAGCACAACAAAAGCTGAGTACGTAGTAGCAAATGCAACAACATGTTAGGCTATTTGGTTGAGAAGAATCCTTGTAGATTTGAATGTATTGATGAGTGCAGTTTATGGTTCAATTATTCATAGAGTTTGTTATCCATTTGCTGCAGTAGTCATAGAATTTGATACTTGGATGTTGACCTTTTTATGATATTTCCTTAAAACCATAGACATTGGACATGAGTTTATTTTCATAGCCTTTAAATGATATTGACATGATATATGAACTATCTATGTTAATTTTACTTTTGGATTAATGAATGTCACTTTGAGATAGTTACAGATATGCTGTTCTTGTGTGCACTAATATTGTCATGCAGATATAATTAGAGGCCTGCAATTAAGGAAGATTTCACCAACTAGTTATCTGTCATATCGGTCAACAAGGTGGTCATTCAATGAAGAAAGTCTCTCGACGGTGTGAGATTCCTCATTCAAATCGTAGTTGTAACTTCATTGTAATGGTCTTAATTGTCTGTTGAGAAAACATAGGTGTTACTATTGTGCTAGATCTATGCTGATGCAAACATGTATGACTAGATTCCATGCATGCGTAACCGCCTCTCCACTTTTCATGCTTTCCCTAAAGTGGTGTCCTCCTAATTTATTAGAGTTTACCTTCTTACTAGGTGCTTAGTTAGTAGCTTCTATAAATAAGACTCAGATGCTCCTTCTCAAGAGGTTGCTTAATCTGACGATGTACTCACAATCTTAGTTTTTTAGTAATACAGTCATGTTGCTCAATTATACTCATGTTTTCCAATTAATGAAATGAAGTTATAAGTTCGTGCATTTGAGTTTACATTTGGTTTAAGGGATACTCATCCAAGGCGGCCCACTTGGTGAGTATTTCGTCCCTTAGTTAGTTATTATTTTTTGTTCAGTAATTAGTTAAGAATCTGACACTGTCTGTTCCTGTAGCAACCAAAATCATATTCTATGACTGTTCTTGTAGCCAAAGCAGACAGAGTAGTTTCCTGTTTGTTCGCTCAGTTTTTAATTTTTGTCATGCATTTCAGCTTAGATTAGTTATTGGTTGATGCTCAACACTTATGTTATTTCTTTCCAAGCAATTTACTCTTAGCATTGTGTCTTTCTTAGTTGTAGGATGAATATGGCTACTTTGGATTCCTAGTGCACATACTATGTTGACCCATTTCAAGTTCACATCACTGGGTTGACAAGTTAAATACACCTTCATGATGATTGAAATAGCTATTTGGGTTAGATGTCCATTCTCTGAATCACAACTTTAAGGGCTTAGTTGTTAAATCATTGTGGGAGTCTAACATTTTTGGTGCCATTATCGGGGATGGTGTCAAACTTGGGAGTTTTTTGGAGTCATTGATAGTTTTTCTTATTGTAGTATTTTTGGAAGTTGTTCTTAGTATATCCCTCATTTAGGAAAGTAATGACCCCCCTATTCTTTTTCCAATTCTTTGTGTGAGCTGGTTGATAGTGAGTTGATATCATATGCATAGAGAAAGGAGGAGAGATGCTCATGGGA
Organism: Sequoiadendron giganteum; assembly: GCA_007115665.2. Lineage (NCBI taxonomy): Eukaryota > Viridiplantae > Streptophyta > Pinopsida > Cupressales > Cupressaceae > Sequoiadendron > Sequoiadendron giganteum. The sequence continues at coordinate 486,223,972 of CM021109.1, read as the reverse complement.
GATTCCTTCCTAAAAATTCTGATCTATTCCAGATAAATGATTATCAAAACCTACCTAGAGACGAAGAAGAAGAGCCACACCCCTTTGCTGATATATTTATGGATCTGACAAGTTTTAAAGTTTCCTTTGAAGATCAAAATTTGATTGAGATCCCCCTTGCTTTGGGACATCATCAGATGAGCATGGGTGATGTAAATAGAAATAAAACTAACCAACCAGGTTTTCCTTTCCCCATTGCTCATCAGAATGAAGTAAACAACCTCAAAAATATCCCTGCTTTAGTCCTTCCCAAGTTCCATGGACTTGTCACAAAAAATCCTGATACATTTTTGTTCAAATTCGGTATACTCGATAGGAGTTATGACTATACCACTGACGCCTATAGGCTTAAGCTATTCCCTTGCACCTTGAAAGAAGCTGCATTAAGATGGTTCATGAGTCAAGGAAAAGATACTGTGGAGACTTGGGAGGACATGAAGACAAAGTTCATTGAGAAATACAAGGAGTATTGCAAGGGTAATGACATGAGAGGAGGTGGAATTTTTAGGATGTAGCAAAAGGAAGATGAGAGCCTAGAAGATTATATTTCAAGGTTTTTGTTTTGGTTATAAAAATATCCACATCATACACTCAATGAAGACTCACAAAAGTTGCTTTTCTTGAGAGGAATTAATGACACCTGCATAGATGCCTTGGACGTGATGGGAGGAGGAGATATCACTGAAGTTCCTTGGGGGGACATCAAGAAGATATGTCAGAACTATTCTAGGGCAGCTTCAAAGTAGTGGAGAGCTTACCAATCCTTCATGGGTAAGTCATCTACCAGTGGAGTTTCAAGGATGGAGATTACTCACTTACTGGCATACTTCAAGTAAGACATCATAAAAAATCTAGCTACTCAGCTAGATACAATTCAAGCCAAGAAGAAACAAGAGGAGGCAAAGACAATGTTGGTAGAATACTGCCCTCATTATAGGAAAAAGAAGAAGGACTGCAGATGCAAGATGATAGCTAATATTGATAGCAAGTAGATGGCACCTAAGCTCAAACCAATCAAGGGTGAAGAAGATCAAGTCTACTATGTTGTACAAAGGAGGCCATCGTCTCCAAGGAAAGGCATGTCACAGGATCCACTATCTTTTGCTGGGCCAGATTTCAAGTCTTATTCATCTAGTAACCAATGACAACCCCCATATCCATCCAATTATGGAGGATATCCACCATAGCCTTGGAATAACCCTCCAAATGCTTGGCCCAACCATCAAAACTCTCCACCTTGGTGGCAACAACCTTAGGGGAATTGGCAAAAATTTCAAGGAAATTGGTAGCGACCTCCAAGAAACTGGCAGCAAACATCTCAATGGAGAGGAGGACAGTAATGGTCAAATTATAAAACCAATTACATGCAACCACCTTCTCAGCCTCAACAACTTTTTATAATTCCCCTTCCTACTAGTTCAAGTTCAAATACACCAAAACTTACTCAGCTACTAGCCCAACCCACACCTAACCCAAATAATAAGCCATAGTAGATATTGGTATACTCTGCTGATTCAAATCAATTCCTTGCATATGCTTGAGTGTAAGTAACATTCACTTGCATTCAGGAACCACTTTGCCAACCCCTTCCACACCTATTATCACTGAGCTTCCCATTGAAAAAGAGGAGGCTCTGAGTGTCCTCATTGAACCAAGTGCACCTAAAAATCTTGAACTAGTCCCAGTCAAGTAGACTGAATACAAACCACCATTTCCCCAAAGGTTGAAAACTGTGAAACAAAAGGAAGAAAAGAATGACACAACTTTTGATATTTTAAATCAGTTGAAGCATATGTGTCCAAATACCTCTATTTCAGGACATAAAAGATGTTCCCATAAATGGCAAAGCAATCAAGGAAGCATGACTTAAGAAGCCAGGTAGGAAGAAGAGAGACCCCACTACGCTTCATGTGGTGGGACAATTGGTTGACATCATGCTTGGAAAAGTGACTGTTCCCAAATATAATGACTTGGGGAGTCCTATGGTAGGAGTTTTTATAAATGGAATCCAAATAAATAATGCTCTGATTGATTTGGGAGCAACAATAAATGTAATGACTAAGGACATCCTGCAACAAATAAATGTTGCAAACATGAGACCTAATCCTGCTGTCCTTCAGCTTGTTCATAGTTCTATTGTTAAGCCTAATGGGATAGTAGAGGATCTTGTGGCAACTCTAGACTCTTGGGAGTACCCATTAGATTTTATGATTCTTTCTCCTAAGGCCACACTAGGCGAGTATCCCATTATTCTTGGAAGGCCATGGTTAGCAACAACATATGCCTATATTGGATGCTAGACATAAGACATGACCATTTCTGATGGAAAGAGCACCAAAAATCTTGTTCTCTACCCTCTTGCTCAACCCTCCCATGATAGGAATGATCCCATATGGCCACATGTTGGTGAAGAGGCCGAGGAAGTTAATTATGTGGCACAACTTATGATGGTAAGCAAAAGTCCTTTCATGTAGCTTCAAGATGAAGATGAAGTATTGTCTAACATAATTCAGAACCATTATGGGGTAGACAAAGTATCGTCCTCTCATGCATCTGATTCTACTGCTCTAGTGAAGACACTCTTGCACGCTTTTCCTGTAGCCGCTCTTCCTATAGATGAACTTCTTGCAACATCATGTATGTATCATACATTGTTGCCACAAGAAATCAAGGTACCAAGCATTAGTGAAGCAACTATGGTAGAGTTAACTACACAAGTGTAGGTGTCAGAAGGAAAATATCTAAATATTAACAAGAAACTAAGTGAAAAACAACAGTTGTGTTGATGGTGTTTTCTACATAGCAACAACTTAGATAGAATATGGTATTCTATCTCTTTTGAAAGGTTGATCTCTATGAGAAAAGAGATAACCCCAAGGTCTCTCGGGTGTCAGTTTATGACTATGTAGTGAAACACCTCAGTGATAAATATAAAATAAAGGTAATCACAAAGGGACCTTACAAAACAAATATTGGAAATTCTAAACTTATCAGATTTTGCAATAGAATGATACTCAAATTCCTAGCTTTAACCAAAGTTCAAAGAAATAACAAAAGATAAGGGTTTTAGAAATATTGAGATTAATATTTCTCCTAAGATCAATAATCCTAATGATGAAATACTTGGAATAGACCAATCCCTTAAAACTAATTCTTGCTTAATCCAGGCTATACTTGCAATTTCATAGAAACAGTGCAATCTTCTAAGGAATTAAAGATTTTTTAGATCATGGACATTCATTCAATGGAACTGAACAAATGCCCACAATTGAACTAAGCATGCAAATATCAGGTACAGGCTAACCTTGCACAACAATCCCAAAATCAAGAAGCTGCCCAAAGTATGAACCAAAGATCGTTACAATGCTCCAAGCACTAAATCATAAACTCCATTATTTAACTCTAAATCTAAAATGCATTCAGATATTTCCAAGCAATTTCAAAGATAGAATGAGAACCATGTAAGACAAATCAATCCAAATAAGCCACCAATAATAGCACAATGTCTTCACTGGTATTGAATCATCATAATAGCAACAATTTTGATGTTTTGTTTTACAACACTTGCTTGAAAAATAAAACTAACCCCTAATTCTAACTTCCTACTCTATTGCTTAACCTGCTTCAAAATCTAATTGTCTAACTTCTAACCTTCTAACCCTTACAAATGAGGCGAAATTCCATACTTATAGAGATACATCCTATAACATGATAGATTTTCTGCAAGCTAGAATAACAAAGTTAAATCCTAAGCTAAACAATAATCTAAAATCTAACAACAAAGAACGAGGAAATAAACTAAACTAATAAAACCAAAATGATCTCACCGAATATAAGTTCATCCCTTTGAATTATCTTGATCGCTCTTCTCCATTTTTCCTTTTCAGTATTCTTGCCCTCAAATTTATGTGTTTGAATGCAAGTATAGCTCTATCGAGTATCTAAGCAAAATTGTTGAGGATCAAACATATTCAACCAAGTCTGATCATCTTTCTAGAGAGATTCAATCTACAAGAGTAAAACATTTATTGATTTCTATATTCTACTTTGAAGATCAAGACTCTTATATATATGTTTGAGAAAAGACGTGACTTTTCGATTGACATCCCTCCAATTAAACAAGGCCGACAATCAATCATAATCAAGACATATATATATATATATCTGATTTAATGAAAGCAGATTAAACTTAGCATAGGAGATTTGATATCAATAATGATAATTCATGAGTGCAATCAATATTGGTCTTTGACTGAAGCTACCAGTTTTCAACGCTCCCTCTTAGCTAGGGAAGAGAACTCCAATCAAGTATATATTGATATCACCTAACTTGTGATATCAGAAGATATGGTATGCTTCTGGAAGTGTCAAGTCACATGACATTCTTCATAACACATCTTCACTATACAACACTCCCTCTAAGGAAATAATCTCCATCAAGTATACGTGATAACACCTAACTCATGATATTAGAAGATATGGTATGCTTTTGAAAGTGTCAAGTCACATGACATTCTTCATAACACATCTTCTTTAATCAATACTCCCTCTAGGCTAAGGAGGATAACTTCCACTAAGTAAAAATGATATCACTTTACTCGTGATATCAGAAGATATGGTATGCATCTGAAAGTGTCAAGTCACATGACATTCTTCATAACACATCTTCATTATTCAACAGTCCCTCTTTAACTAGGGAGGATAAATTCCATCAAGTAAATGTGATATCACCTAACTCATGATATCAGAAGATATGGTATGCTTTTGAAAGTGTCAAGTCACATGACATTCTACATAACATATCTTTGTTATGGTATGTTTACTGACATCAAGTCACATGATGTCTACCATAATTCATGGCATATCAACGGATATAAATATCCACCATGATTATCTCTTTAAGGATCACAATGATCTTCAGATATCAAGTCTCATGATATCCATCAAGGTGTCCAAGAGATACTATCATGACATGTCCACAGATATCAAGTCACATGATATCGATCATGATAGTTTATCATTGTAGAGTCATCACTTTACAATATCAAATACAAGTGTTCATTATCATAAAGATCATCACCTTTCGATAATGTACACAGGAGGAGTAGGCCCATAAAGTCATGGAGTCACACACATGACAAAAGAGTTTACACATTAAACATCTTTATATATTAGTACAATTTATAAACAATTTGTATTTCAAACATAAATAACAAATTACATTTCAACCATACTGAGTTTCTTCTTGAAGTGCTCTACCTTGATTCGGGAGAGAGGTGTGGTGAGAATGTCTGTTGTTTGATCATTTGAACTAACATACTCCAACTGGATCACATTCCTTTCTACCATGTCTCATAATGGTAGGGGATCTCAATGTGCTTAGATCAAGGAGTCCCACAAGCAATTTACGAAGCCAAACTCCTTCTCTTGCCCTCATAAAGTTTGCAATGTATTCAGTTTTTGTCAAGCTTTGTGCACTGAAGACTGTTTTCTGCAGATCCAAGAGATCATATCTGATCCTAAACTGAAGCAATATCTTGATGCACTTTTCTGATTGATTACACTCCCAACCTAAACAAATCCAATGGTGCTTTGAAGATATCTCATTATGTGTTTTACAACCATAAGGTAAATTTCCTTTGGCTCGCACATGAACTGGCTTAGAGCATTCACTAGGACCTTCCATTTGTAGGTGGAGTGCTCTATTAATTGAGCTACTGGCCTCTTGTGGCCAGCCCATCATTAGTCTGGGTGTGGATTATATCCAACACCCCCCCTTAAGCCACACTGCGGGTGCATGGGGCACTTTAGATCCTGGGACCTGTCGTCATGGAGTCTCTCAACATGACGCCTCATCTCTGTCTCAGAGATGAACAAAGCTTTCACCTCCTATTTCTCTATCTCAAAGCATTACAACAAGTGAAGATGAGACTCCCTCTGAAGCTCTAATTACTTCTTCTTAGAAGGGATGACTTCAGATATCCACACAGTCTAATGGTTGCACGCAGAGTCTTCATTTTCTTCTTCTTTTGTAAAACAATCTCTTATGCTTCTGATCCATCCTGAAAGCATTTAGAAGAGATTATAAATAGTTCAAAAAACTAAATTGTCCCGAAGAGAAATACCAATGCTAGAAGCACACATGATTCATTATTCCAATATTATTGCATGAATTAATAACTACATAAAAATTCATGAACATTTTTCAAGCATGGAATACTTATCTCTTTAAAAATCAATCCGACCATCTTGAATAAGTCATTGTCACAGGCCAGAAAGGAGCCCAAACTGCTACAACAGAACTTAGAGATGTCTTCGTCCCTCAGAGGTTCTCGAGAATGTGTTAAGATGCCTGTTCGTCATTGTCAGCTCTGTCTCAGCCAGTCCACACTTTCACTAATCATGAATGATTTCCCCACCAATTCCTGATGAAAGGTTGCACACAAAAGGAGACTTCTGAAGATACATGGTTTCGTATAAGTGTTATCCTTAACCAAAAATAATCTTCCATAGAGGTAGTAATCCCAAATTTCCTCCAATGCCTTTAGCAACTATATACCATGTGCCTTCGACAATGACCATCTTGATGACTTCACACAAATAAGAAAGGTGCCAAATATTAAATTTCGCCAGTGACGGGAAATTTCTCGATTACAAAGAGCAGCATTCAACCATTAATAAGTTTCAATCATTATCAATGGCTTCTATATCGCTTTCAGAATCTGCTATGCCATCTCCTTCACAGATTCATGCCTTCCCTACACCATCGACACTTCCAACGCAAAGATAAATATATACTCTGAATTTCTCCAAGTTCAGGCGTGGAGGATAAATTCAACGAAGCAGATGAGGCACTACGCATTGCCATCGCACTTGTTGCAGTCGCATGCAAAGTTCATCTCGATTTCCACTAAGTCTAGGAAATCATCGACACTTATTTAGAGTGGCCTGAAATCTTTCAGAAATTTGTCTATGTCTTTATAAAATCGAATCACACCACTCTATCAAAATTTGGTCTTATGACCATTAAATTTTGATAATGTCAAATGACCAACAGTGAATTCCTCCTTCCAAAATGCTTAATCAAATCTGATCTGGTCTTCCCTAAACTTGGCTCTGATACCATGTTGAGGATCAAACATATTCAACCAGGTCTGATTATCTTTCTAGAGAGATCCAATCTACAAGAGTAAAACATTTATTGATTTCTATATTCTACTTTGAAGATCAAGACTCTTATATATATGTTTGAGAAAAGACGTGACTTTTTGATTGACATCCCTCCGATTAAACAAGGCTGACAATCAATCATAATCAAGACATATATATCTGATTTAATGAAGGCAGATTAAACTTAGCACAGGAGTTTTGATATCAATAATCATAATTCATGAGTGCAATCAATATTAATCTTTGACTGAAGCTACCAGTTTTCAACAAAAATATCGAAGAATAGTCTCTTGTCAAAAGTGAATGATTTCGGGAGGAGGAATAATGATAATGACAGGCCATTTTATAGAATTTGTGTTTTCAAATGATGAACTCAGATTGAAAGAGAGATCGACGGATAAGATTGATGAATGCCATGCGATGTGAGTTCTATGCCAGATAGAACGTGAGTTAGAATGCGAGTTAGAACATGAGTTCAGAAAAGACTGCAGATAGAACAAGATCTTAATCTTCAGTTAAGAATCTTCGAAAATAGAAGAAATAGAATTTGAATGTCAAAGACAAAGTTAGAAGTTGAAGAATAATGCATTTGAATGCAAACTTGAGTTAATTAATTAAACAAAGATATTTAATTAATAAAACAGATCATGCATATGAGTTAGAACTAGTTAATCGACTAGTTGTGACAGAGAGTCTTCCTACAGAGACGATCAACAGTTGAATTCAGAGATAACTAAAGAACTAAAAATAGATCTTGAGTCAGAAGGTAAGTGGACGATTAGATAACAGAATGATAGAGGAATGTGACATAAATTAATTAAATGTGAATTAAATGTTAATTTAATTCAACATTCGAAAATAAGAGACTTAATTAAATAAATAAAGTTTATTTATTTAGTTTGATAGTTTGAAAGGGATAATATAAATAATTTAAATAATAAATATTTAATTATAGATAAAGGGGGTCAAATGAATAATTAAATAAAGATATTTAATTATAGTTGGAAAAGTATGATAAAGGGGTAATTAAATAATAAATTATTTAATTGATAGATAAAGGGGGAATAATTAATTAGTTCACGACATAAATAACCAAATATGATTTATTTAATTAATCAAGTTGGATAAATATTAATAATGAATTAATGAATTAATTAAAAAGGGGTATTTAATTAATAAAGGAAATATGTGTTAGAAAGGTTAATTAAATAATTGACATTATTTAATCAAGACCATGGATAATAGAAAATTATGTCCAAAGTGGTGTTCGCAGGCCTAGACACATTTTCGGTGTCTACAGTTTGCCCCTCTTTGATACAATGTTGTTTCAACATTGTGTCAAATAAAATATGCCCCGATCGTGACCCAACATGAAACAGATTAGGGTATGCCCTAGTGAAAGGGAGAATGACGAGGAGGTAGTGGTATGCCCCCTCGAGAGAACAGGTGGGTTCAAAGAACATGAGTGTGCTCTCGAAATGGATAGATAATGGTGGTGAAGATGCAAAAAAGAAGAAATGTTAGAATGAATAATTCAAAAAGTTAGTATTGAAAAAAGAATGGTTATTGATTGAGAAAAAAATCTAATCTTTGATATATTGCCAAATATGCTATACTTTCTTGTTATCATCATTGGGCTGGACATGACACAGATGGATAGTACACACTATGATATGAGATAGAGCATAGTGTACAAAATCATCCATTTGTAAAAAAAAAGACAGTCGTAGACAAGGAGTGTCTTAACTCAGACCAAGGACAAGATGCCCCAGTCATTTTGTCTTAACAAACCACAGACATCAGACAAATAAAAGATGGGTCATGAGATGTTATTGCTCCTCTAAATCCTTGATAGGACATCCTTGAGGAAACTAGTAACATGACTCAAAAACCAATGTTAAAAAGATAGTTGACAGACAACAGCCAAAGAAAAAGAATCCCAAGACATCGTTGCTTCTCTAAATCCTTCAAGGGACATCCTTGAGAAAGCTAGTAATAGGATCTTGCACAAATCAATAAAAAGATAAGACAAAATAAGATATAAAGTCATAAAGCCAAATAAATGTATTCGCCAAAACTTGATCTTGTGGGATTTTTTGATTGTTGATGTTTGACATAGCGTAATGTGAGAGATGACACATATTGCATAAGATGTTGAGTCTGGTTTCGACTTGGTGACTTATGTATAAGGCAAGACAAAGCCTAGTTTCAGAAAGACACGTGCCATATAAGACGTTGGAGTTTGATGACGTTGAAGTGACAAGCCACATGAGACTATGACAATTTGATGACGTCTGTTGACAAGAAAGACATTTCTTGTTTAAAACATAGGTTGATCGCTTTGACAATGTGTTTGATATTGACGTGATGACTTTGAGATGTTTTGCCCTATTGTTGCATGACCTGTTTTGATTCTTTAACTGATAAAAGTGTGTGCATGTGTATTGACAGTGTATTATATCAGATGATACCCTAAACTAATGATATGCAACTTGTGTGATAGTGATTGTGAATGAACCCTATTGGACTGACCTAATGTGGTCTCGGGAGCTCATCAATTGATTAGCCTTGCCTGCGTTGTACACACAGAGACCTCGTAGTTCGGCACGAAAAATGACTTTGTATGAACAAAGAGTCATGATTTAAATTTGTGTGATACATGACAAACCTAGACTGACAGACCTAATGCCTCAGGGGCACATCGATTGATGGCCTTGCCTACGTCCCAGTCGCAGAGGCAACGTAGTTCGACTATGTCTACGACTGACTTAACATGACCGACTTGACATGATTGAATAGACATGACTGACTTGACATGATTGACTAGACATGATAGACCTGACTGTGTTTTTGGGATTTTCTGACATTTTTTTGAATTTTTTTGGAGTTTTCTAATGTTTTAGGATTTTTCAGGACATTTTCGATGGTGTGACGTTATGTGCAAGGTGCTAGGCATAGAAACAAGGATTTGCCCCCAGTCGCGAATAAGATTTGGAAGATGGAGTGGGTAATGTGAAAAAATGGACGTTAGATGTCAATCGTTCCAAGTAATGGATAAGACAACCATTTATGATGAGTGATGGTGAAAAAGTCCGATTAGAATGATGGTAGATGGAAGAGCGATCTTGACTACACATGGCACCTATTTGCGAGGTTTTCACCATGGTACTTATCCATAGCGCCACCAAAGTAGTTTTTACTAGTGGACAAATTTTTTTCTCTTTACTTTTTTTATTTTCTCAATTTTTTTGGTGTTACAAATATGCCTGTTTGCCTGGTTTTCATCAAGGTAACCATTTTTTTTGTTTTTTTCATTTTTTTGTATTTTTCCAGATCAAGTTTTGTATTTTTTCCAGATCAAGACACAGATTCTCAGAGACTTAACCGTAGAACCTCTTTAGATGCAAACTGTTGAGAGGGGACAAAAGCGGCTCTCCTTCAGGAGTAGAGAGTTGGTTCGCTCCTGATCCAAAGGCTTTTGTGACAATATATGACCCCAACTAGTTAGGTTCAAACTTACCTGGTTTCTCACGTTTAGCTTGGTTCTTAGGATTCTCCATTAATACCAGGTCACCAATGTCAAAGTGTCTATTGAGAACCTTTCTATTCTAACTATGACGAAGACGATTATGATATGCTTGCAAATGATCTAATTCTTTCTATCTTCATTCATCCAGCAATTCTAGCTCTTGTAACCTTGAGACACAGTATTCTTCATCATCGATATGACCCTTCAAGGATACCCGTAGAGAAGGTATTTCAACCTCAATAGGTAAGATTGTTTCGAACCCGAATACGAGGGAATATGGAGTGGCGCCGGTGGGAATATGGATGCTTGTGCAATAAGCCCATAAGGCAGGATTAAGCTGTAGTTGCTAGTCACGACCAGCGTTATTGACAGTCTTCTTAACGATTCTAACAATAGTCTTATTAGATGCCTCAACTTGGCCATTACCTTGTGGGTAATATGGGGTGGAGAAATGGTGTTTGATGTGGAATTCTTCACATAAATGGCTCTTGGTTCTTGAATGGGCGGCCATTGTCTGTGATTATGGATTGGGGTACACCATATCGACAAATGATATAGTTTAGGATACACTTAGATATTTGTGTGCCGATTATGTATGTCATAGGATTGTCTTTGATCCATTTGGTGAAGTATTTAGTGGCGGTGATGATGAAGGGTGTATCTTACCTATGAGGTCAAGTCCCCATTAGGCGAAGGGCCATGGTTAAGTAATTGGACAAAGCTCTTGCGTTGGCGCTCTTATCAAGTCTCCATGTATTTGACATTGTCTACATTTCTTTACAAAGACGTATGAGTCTTTCTCCATTGTAGGCCAATAGTAACCTAGTCTCATAATCTTATGGAATAGAGTAGGACCACTCGAATGAGATATGCATATACCCTCCTGTACCGATCGCAAAGTTGTTTGTGCTTCTTCAGCATGGAGACATCTCATTAGCGCATTATCTAAGGTACGTCTATACAGGGTTTCTCTGATGATGGTGTACTTAGCTAACTTTTGTATGAAGGTTCGACATTGGTTATTGGACAAATTTTGAGGTAAGGTTTGGTTAGTGAGATAGTTGAATATGTCTTTATACCAAGGAGATGTAGGACCAACAATGGTACACACTATCATAGTATCAGGGACATCATATAGGGGGACCAAAAGCTATTCAACCAGAAACTTGAACTTAGGCACATTACTCGGAATATCCAACAAGGAACCCACAGTTACCATAGCATCTATAGCTCTATTTTGGATACGTGGTATTTGTTGAAAAGTTATGTCATTGAAATACTGCTTGAAACTATCAGCCATTCATTTGTAAGGTACAATCTTTTCATCCTTAGTCTCGTAATCATCATTCACCTGTCAGATTACCAATTGAGGGTCGCCAAAGACACGTAGGCTTTTATTGTTCCATTGAGCTGCCATTTTTAAACTTGTCACTAAGGCTTCATATTCTTCTATATTGTTGGTACAAGGGAAAGCAATCCTGAATGATTTGGGAATGGTATCACCTTGAGGTGTGAAAAATAAGATACCAGCTCCTGAACCACGATTTGTATGTGACCCATCAAAGTACAGTTTCCATTCGGTTTTAATGTCAATGTTGAAGAGAAATTCATCTGGAAAATCTACCACTAAGGGATGGTCTTCCTTTATAGGTGCATTTTCTAGTTGATCTACAATCACCTATCCTTTTATAGCCTTCCTTTCGACATACTGAATGTCATACTTGCTAAGTATCATAACCCATTTAGCCAATCGACCTATTAAAGCTACCTTACTTAGGAGGTATTTAAGTGTATCTATCTTTGCAATTAACATTGTTTTTCGATTGAGCATATAGTGCCGAAGTTTCTGAGAAGCAAAGACTACCACAAGACAGGCACATTCTATGTTGTTGTAATTCAATTAATGGCCCACTAAGGTACGACTGATATAATAGACTGCTCTCTCATGACCTTGATCATCGTGTTGTGCGAGAAGAGCCCCTAATGCCGATTGAGTTGCTGAGATTTAAAGTATCAATGGTTTTCCATTTGTAGGTGGCATTAAGACTGGTGGAATAAGCAAATAGTCCTTGATTTTTTGGAAGGCCTCTTGACATTTAGGTGTCCACACAAATGGTACTCCTTTCTTGAGTAGATGCAGAAATGGGTGTATTTTATTTGCTAGTTGTACTATGAAATGCCTAATGGACTGTAATCTCCCCTGTAGGGTTCTGAATTGACCAATGCTGACTAGAGGAGGCATTTCTATGATAGCTCTTACCTTCTTTGGATCTACTTCAATGCCTCTTCGAGAGATGATATACCCTGACAGTTTCCCTGATTTCACCCCAAAGACACACTTCTTCGGATTTAGCTTGACGTTTTAATTTTCTAGCCTCTGGAATATCTTTTGTAAAACCTTCAAATGATCTTCCCTTCTTTCTGACTTGGATATAATGTCATCTAATAATCCTCCATGAATGTATGTACAAAGTCATGAAAAATCGTAGTCATTGCCCGTTCGTAGGTGGCTCCTGCATTCTTAAGGCCAAACGACATAAAATTCCAACAATATGTGCCCCATGGACACGTGAAAGCTGTCTTATGTTGGTCTTCAGGTGCTATCTTAATATGGTTGTATCCAGAGAAACCATCCATGAGGGATAGCATCTCGTATCCTGCTGTAAGATCTACTATCATATCGATATTCGACAAAGGCAAGTCATCCTTAGGACATGCCTTATTGATGTCTCTAAAGTCTATGCAAATGCGAATGCCCCTAGTTGGTTTAGCCACTGGTACAAGATTTGATATCCAATTTGCATAGTCTGTTGTCCTTATGAATCCTACATCCAAGAGTTTCTTAAGTTTTGCTTTCACTAGTAGAGTAATTTGTGGATGCATTTTCCTTAGCTTCTGTTTGACTAGCTTAATACCTCGCTGTAATGGTAAATGGTGCAATATTAGGTCTGGATCAAGCGCAAGCATGTCAGCATACGGCCATGCAAAATTCATCTATCTCTTTTTGAAGAAGTCCTTAAACTCATGTTGTTCTGTCTTTATTAAAGAAGCTGCGAAATATACTATCTAAGGATTCTCTTGTATACCTATGTTGACTGCAACAACCTCTTCTACTAGCATCAGTGACTTTTCTTGTTCAATGGGGAGAATATTTAAACCTCTATCCTTGGGTGCCTCAGAGAGGTTTTCGCCCTTGGATACGTCCTTTATTTTGACTTTTTCATCATCCAAAGGCGCCTTTCGGTTTTCACCTAGAGACTCATCATTTTTATTTTCAGTGTCTTCTTTCTTTTCATTCTCATTTTTGCGACTAGAGGTGTAAATGGACTCACTGAAATATGCTTTATCGTCCAAGTCTATGGTAAAACCTGCCTTATGATCCCCTCTTGGTATGCCTTCTCTAAGTCCCATGAACTTAGAAATTGCTTTCATTGTTCTCAAATGTATTTATGATAGGTGTACCTTATTCATCCCAGTCGATAAGTTCAGGATATATAAGGGGCATGCCATCATCGGAGTTCCTAAAGGTAGCTGTGGACAAGGTGAGTATAGAATGGTTGACATGGTCGTAGAAGTTTTGGACCAACTCCTTCTTGTTCTTCCTCCTACGGGTAGGTATACTCTGATGTGGGACTATTGTGAGGGCTGATTCATTAGAAGATGGTTTGTCAGGTGCCCAAGATGCAGGATCAAGGGTTTCCCAATAATAGTTCTCTTACGATTCTGCTTTGGACAAGTGTTTCTTAGGACGAGGACTAGATTGTTTTTGTACAAATTTCACGTTGAGGTCCAATTCTCCAAATAGGGCATCGATATTCATGGTACTAGTAGATGAAAGGGATTCCCATTCACCATCGCTAGAGTAGGGGGATTCATCATAAACTGGAGGTTTGTCGTAAACTGGGGGTTTTTCTTAAATTGGGGGAAGTGGTTCATGAGATATCTCGATGTCTGCACAAGCACTCACTTCCTCTTGAAAAGATGATGAAGTACCAGGATACCCAATTCTAAGCGGTTGGCACCCTAGTCCTAAGTATTTTGGTCGCGGGTAGACAGTGATCGGTTCTTTCCTTCCATTTTGATATAGCCCTAACCCACTGTGCCCATCATAGCCTTCATTTTGCATTATCTTAAAGCCTTTTCCATACTGGTCCTTAGCTATTTGAATAGATGGGGAGGGGTATTCATGTTCTTCTTGATATAACCAGGAATCACCGTGATCCATAATTTCTTCACTTAACTCTCCCCATTTGGTTAATGTCATTGTAGGGGGAACATGAAACGTGA
The DNA here is from genome assembly GCA_007115665.2 of Sequoiadendron giganteum. Taxonomy (NCBI): domain Eukaryota; kingdom Viridiplantae; phylum Streptophyta; class Pinopsida; order Cupressales; family Cupressaceae; genus Sequoiadendron; species Sequoiadendron giganteum. The sequence continues at coordinate 486,208,947 of CM021109.1, read as the reverse complement.
CCACTGACTGTCTTCTATCTGCCATGGGTAGGCTATATGCCTTAGGTGGAATCAGTTGACTGATGCAGTATGATGCCTTTATATTATATTTTCCACAACCCTTGTCTTGGATCTCGAGTTTAGGAGTGGATGATGGTGGTTTGAATGAAATGGAATTAGTGAGACATGATGGGTCAACATATTGGGATAAAGTGGATGATGAGGCTTCTTGGTTAATAGGTACTTTTCATTGTGGAAGGTCCCTTAGGCTTGTACAATATTGGAAAGGATCTGGATCACCGTCAATAGTGATCTCTGTGCCATTATATGAGAACTTAAGACATTGGTGGTATGTTGAAGGGATGATTCTCATTGCATGTATCCAAGGTCTACCTAACAACAAGTTTTATGGAAGGGTGAGATCCAAGACTTGGAAGCTGGTGTTCATGATCGTTGGGCCAATTCTGATAGGGAGCGTGATGAATCCTTTGGATGACCTTTCCTCATCATCATACACCTTGATGACTATACTCTTAGAAGTGTCTACACAGTCTTCTGAGAATCCTAATGCCTTAAGCAATTTTAGGGTACACAGGTTCAAACCTACGCTTCCATCTACCAAGACTCGTCTGACTCTGGTTTGATGGACTAGGGCTTCAAGATGTAATGGGTCATTGTGATCAGACTTTTCAGGGGAGTAGTCTTGTTGGGAAAATGTGGCATGATGTGAGTTGGTCCAATATCCTACCATTTCTTCGAAGCGATTGACATCCAAGTCCATGGGAGCGGTAGTGTTCTATAATGCTTTGTCAAGTATGGCTCAGTGTTCTAGTGACAAAGTCAATACTTCCAAGATAGATATTTGTGTGGGAGTTTTGCTCAATTGATTGATAATATTGTATCTATACTTGGGCCTCTGTGTAGGTGGTTTAGAAGAAGGACCTGGAATAACTATTTTATTCCTGCGTGTGTTCACATTACATTCCGGGTGCTTCTTGATGATGACGGTATCAACATGTTCATGTGTAGCTTGGAGGCTATATATGGTCTTTCCTTTCCCATAGTCATATTTGGAGTTGGTATAATTGGCAGAGGGATTGTTCTTGGTTCCTGAACCAAAAGCATTTCCTTTTATGTGGTCATGTAAAGGGTCTATGAAGACCTTATGATCATTGTTTTTAGTGTTTTTCTGCCCGTTAACCTCTATGGATCCATTTTTAACAAAGTCTTGAATGATATTCTTTAATTGGCGACATTGTTGGAGGTTGTGCCCTTTCGTTCGATGACAGTCACAGAAAGCATTATCGTCTCACCATGAAGGTTTGAACTGTCCAGGATCATACTCTCTTGGTTCTAAAGGTTTGATGAGATTATGTTTGACCAATTCTTTGAAGACTACCTCAATTGGTTGCCCTAAAGGTGTAAATTCTCGCATGGGAAATATCCTTTGGGGTCTTTGTTGTGAGTTCTGGACATAGTTAGCCATTTGATCTGGACTGTTCATCATGTCTTCATGTTGGTTGTATCCTCTAAGTGTGATAACCGGTCCAGTATGTATGTGTTTAGCATCAACAATGCCATCATTCGTGACATTCTTGTTCCTAGACTAGAACTTGTTTCTCTCATTCAACATGTTTGGATGTTGGAAAATTGGGCTCTTTCCTGGTACTTTGATTTCGCCTTTGTCAATAAGGCCCTTTTCAAGGATGATCCCCTTTTGTACCAGGTCAAGGAATGAAGTGCAACAGTGCACCCGTAAGTCACCTCGTAGTTTGGGGTTGATGTTTTCGAGGAAGATTGTGACATTTTATTTTTTGGGTATTTCAACGGGACAACGGCTAGCTAGACTTCTCCATCTCTGGAAGAAAGTGGTGAACGTCTCACCATCTTCGTGTGTCGTGTGGCACAAGGTTTTAATGGTTACTTCGTTGTCTATGTTAAAGGAAAAATGTTCGACAAACTTCTCAGCCAATTCACCCCAAGATCGTATACCATATGGAAATTTAGAAAACCATTCCAACGCTATCCCTATGAGGGTTCGTGGAAATTGGCGCATCAAGTAAGTGGGGTCATATGATATGTCCATGCATGACGTTGAGAATTCTCTAATATGTTCTAAAGGATTCTTCCTCCCATTATACTTAGGAAAATTTGGTATAATGTATCCATGGGGGAAAGGTGTCATATAGAGTGCTTTGTCGAATGGACATGGACATTGGTCTTGTGCTGAAATAGTTCATTTGCCTGACATAGACATGTCGTCCATCTTTTGTTGTAGAGTCTACATTTGGTTTTGAAGGATGTCGACATGTGTTAAGGACATGGTGTTTGTGTTATTTGGATCAATGTAGGTGTTTTGATACACCGTGTTTTGTGATAGGTTATGATTGGGTGAGGGAATATATCCTGTCAAAATATTCTGATTCGGGATAGGGATATTCCCTGTCTGAATGGTCTGAGTTGGTATCGGAATGCTTCCTGTCTGAATTGTCTAATTTGGTATAGGGATACTTCCTGTCTGAATGATTTGGTTTGGTATAGGTATATTCCCACCAACTTTGGATCTCTTACCAGTAGGGTTGGTGCCAAAGGGGTTGAAGGAAGTTGCTCCCGTAGTGATTTTTAAACCTTGTGTTATGTTGAAAGGGATTGTGTTTACAATTGATGATGTTTGAGTTGGTATACTTGTTGGTATCCCTGTGATTATTTGGGGAATAGACACAATTGACCTTGCAGTTTGGGATGGCTGGGTTGACTGTGTTTGCAAGGTACGAATATCAAATCCTGGTGGTAGTGTGGCACCTTCTGCTAGCAACTTTGCTAGATAGCATTGAGGATCATTTAGAAAACAATCATCAATGAAGGATGCAAACTCAGGATCTTGAACTGCTGCATCTATGTCTTCTATGTAAATCTACCCATGTGTGTCTCTAGTGACATGTTTTTCAAGTAAAGGCTTGTGTGGGCGTTTGCTTCCTGATGGTTGGTTTCCAAATGAATTGATGAATTTGTTGGGGTCTGTCATTGCTTTGTGTTTCTTTTTGGACCTTGTTTCGACCATGAAAAAGTTGCTCAAAATGGGTAATGCAGACTATGTCTAAAAACTGCTATGACCTATGTCTATGTTTTTGGTTTTTTTTTAACATTAAATGACGTTGCTAAAATGGTTCTAAAAAGACGTATACTAAGACGACGTATGATATGATGGACAATATGCAAAATATTTAGTAGATTATGATGATAAATGAGCCTAAGACGAGTATAACCTACCACCTAATGGAGTAAATGCATGCAAATATTTGTTTTTGACCAAGGAACCTGATTGGATGACAAGGATAGTTGATAAGGTGGATTTTTCAAACTAGACTATTGAGTTGAAAAGATCCACTAAATGGGACTAAAGGGACAAGGTTCAATGATTGCGACAAACTGAAACATGGACGTGTCTAATGACGAGGAAAGTTATCTATTTTGAGATATGCAATTTCCTAGGAAGTATCTATATGCATGTGACTTAGGATGACTATGACTTCGACATTTACTGTGACCAAGACGTATATGATACCTAATGATGCAAGGTTTTTGAGAAAAATTTACCAGTTTCTAATCCAAGGTTGATCTTTAGAACCTAAAGCAAATATTGACAATGACGTTTCAGACTCAGCTCGTAGTTTTTGATATTTTCTGTTGACAGGAAAATGCAATTCACCAAATAGTTGCAGTTCAAATTCTGATAGATGCGGTTTTTTGACAGTGCATGCAGTGTTTTTGATAGTTGCAGTTTTTCCTATGATAAATGCAGTTTACTGATACACATGTGGCTTGAAAACTAATAGATGTGATTTGCATGCACACATGCGACTCAGAATATGACAGGTGTGACTCGTGATATGCAGACTATGAAAATTGAATGTTGTGATAGATAGATGTGACTTTTCCCCTAACAAATGCGACTTGCTAATACACATGCGACGATTAAATTGACAATTGCGAATCTATTTTCTGAAAGTTGAAATTTTCCCAAAAGTTATTTGATTGACTTTTGGTTGTTGGATCAAGATTTTGACAAATACAGCAAAGAACAAACATAACAATCAATGTATTTTCAGTTTTTGTGATGTAAGGACTGTTAAGACTCAAAAACATGTATAACCTAGGCTTTTAGGACAATACTTATTGAATTCTTATTTGGATTTCTCCAGCTATGCATATTTATGGCGAATGAATTGTAGCTTGACCCCACTGGCTCGCCTCCACAACACTCACTTATACGGGGCAGCCAAGCTATTGTATCCATGAAACTCTCATGGCATAAATTTCATTTCCACACATAAACCGTAAGAATATAAGATGGATTCACAGGGCCGACCCTGCTGCGCCAACAAGTAGGTAGGATTTTGGTAACTCTACAACAAGGTTTTTAATAAGGGCATTCCATTCGTGCGACACTATCCAACGTCAACGAGAGTCCATTTCTGTCCATCTCGTCGAAATAGTGCACATGATTCTTGGGCTTTCCCCAATAATCCTATTTTATATACCGGCTGGAAGTCGCTTGGCTTTAGCGTGCTACCAGTCTAAGTCATCTTGGGGTGAGTACTTTTTCCCACCAAGATAGGCCCAAGTTCTAGAGTTAGCAACCGTTTCTCTTACACCCAGGATCGCATGACTGTGCAAGGGGAGAGGATACTTTGGTGTATTGAATCGCAAGGGTTATAGATACGTGGAAAGCACCAAACAAAGAAGACAGTGTTCTTTTTAATCCAAAACGATAATTTTCTATCTATCAATTAGAAAATCCATTTTAATCCCACACAACGATTATCTATCTACCAAACAAAAGCTTGCTTAAATAAATAAATCCACACAAAGGCATTATGTTTTGCATGCAAATTTATCAGTAGTTCATTGTTCTTCAGCTTTTGTCCTACAGAAAATTATGTTTGGTTTTAATTATCTTCAAAGCTTCATCTTGCAAACACTATGTTATTCCCCCTAAACACAACTAAAACAACTATTAGCGAAAATCCAAACAACCCAAAAAACGGAAACTGGAAATATAGATGTACGAAAATGACTAAAAAAAGGAAAAGTATCACCAAGTAGATGCGACTTTTGGAGCCACAGATGCAGTTTGATTGTTGACAGGCGGATGCGGTTCGCAAATTTTGTTGACAGGCGGATGTGGTTCGTGACTTTGCGGATGTGGCTTTTGATGACAGATGCGTCGCTGTTTTTCACAGATGCGTTGTTTTTTGGAACAAATGCGGTGCACCGTATGGAAAACCTGCAAAAAAGAATAGAAAAATGAAAAATCGGAAGGACAAAAATATGTGCAAATTTTGAAGTGTGTTCACGTTGGGTTCACCAAATGTAACGTGATAGATTTTCTACAAGCTAGAATAACAAAGTTAAATCCTAATCTAAACAATAATCTAAAATCTAACAACAAAGAACAAAGAAATAAACTAAACTAATAAAACCAAAATGATCTCACCGAATATGCGTTCATCCCTTCGAATTATCTTGATTGCTCTTCTCCATTTTTCCTTTTCAGTATTCTTGCCCTCAGATTTATGTGTTTGAATGCAAGTATAGCTTTGTCGAGTGTCTAAGCAAAAAATTGAAGAATAGTCTCTTCTCAAAAATGAATGATTTCGGGAGGAGGAATAATGATAATGTCAGGCCATTTTATAGAATTTGTGTTTTTGAATGATCGGCTCAAATTGAAAGAGAGATCGATGGATGAGATTTATGAATGCCATGCGATGTGAGTTAGAACATGAGTTAAAACACGAGTTCAAAAAAGACTGCAAATAGAACAAGAATCTTTGAAAATAGAAGAAATAGACTTTGAATGTCAAAGACAAAGTTAGAAGTTGAAGAATAATGCATTCGAATGCAAACTTGAGTTAATTAATTAAACAAAGATATTTAATTAATAAAACAGATCATGCATATGAGTTAGAACTAGTTAATCGACTAGTTGGGACAGAGAGTCTTCCTGCAAAGATGATCAACAGTTGAATTCAGAGATAACTAAAGAACTAAAAATAGATTTTGAGTCAGAAGGTAAGTGGACGATTAGATAACAGAATGATAGAGGAATGTGACATAAATTAATTAAATGTGAATTAAATGTTAATTCAATTCAACATTCGAAAATAAGAGACTTAATTAAATAAATAAAGTTTATTTATTTAATTTAATAGTTTGAAAGGGATAATATAAATAATTTAAATAATAAATATTTAATTATAGATAAAGGGGGTCAAATGAATAATGAAATAAAAATATTTAATTATAGTTGGAAAAGTATGATAAAGGGGTAATTAAATAATAAATTATTTAATTGATAGATAAAGGGGGAATAATTAATTAGTTCACGACATAATTAAACAAATATGATTTATTTAATTAATCAAGTTGAATAAAGATTAATAATGAATTAATTAAAAAGGGGTATTTAATTAATAGAGGAAATATGTGTTAGAAAGGTTAATTAAATAATTGACATTATTTAATCAAGACCATGGATAATAGAAAATTATGTCGAAAGTGGTGTTTGTAGGCCTAGACCAATTTTCGGTGTCTACACATCCCTTGCGAGTCCAAGATAGGGTTACAACGAAGGTCGGCCACCAACCATATCGACCAAGACAACCCGCAATATATCGCTGCCCTACATTGAATGCATGAGGTGCCTTCCATAGATCAACTTGGTATCTCGACAAATCCTGATTCAGATAGAATAAACCTCATAGGTCCCATTCGCTATTAATGCCTCACTCGTGTGAAACAAAAGAATGGTAAAGTACATGCGATGTAAGTTTGAATACGAGCCACCAATCAAAAATCGAGCTAGGCATCATGAACGTCTCTGATCGAGTCAAACTAGTTTGAAATTTCCATGTCATGTCCACCTCGAAGAAATGGCCAATGAGCAAACCTTTCCTGTATGGATGGGTTTTGCCTGGCTGTATCCCACAGATCTCACAATATCTTCAAAGTACGTCGTTCCTTCCTTAGGCCCCGATAGTAACAACCTGCCTGATCTAGTCTGCATTCAGAAAGGCCATAATTAATATTCATTATAGCATCGAGATCCAACTTAATCCATGAGAACCCCAAAGGCAAGGAAACTACGCATAAGCCTAGGAAGAAGTGGAGCCAAAATAGGCGGAGGCGGAACCAAAACAAAATATAAACGAAAACAAAACAAGTGGAGGGGGAACCAAAACTAGACAAGACCCTTTGCTAAGTACTGAGTTCAGTTCCCACCCTAGTTCTGGTTTCGGCTAAAGAAAAAGAAAACCAAAGAAGACCCAAGGGAGGAAACCAACCTAAAGGTTGAACAACGAAGAAAATAAGGAAATGGGAAGCGGAGCTAGAACCAGAACCAGAACTGAAACATGAACCTTGTAAAGGTTCTGAGTTTAGTTCCCATCCCAATTCTGCCTCCGAAAAAAGGAAAACAACGAAGGAAAAAGGAAGGCCAAAGTAGACCTAAGGGGAAGAAACCAACCCAAAGGCCAAAAAACAGTGAAAAAACAAAGACGCAGAGGTAGAACCAGAATGGGAATGAAAACCGAACCATGAACTTTTCTGAAAGTTCAGGGTTTACTCCTGTTCCGCGCCCAAACCCACCAAGCAAAGGAAAAAAAGTCTTAGGAGTAAAAGAAAAACTCTATAGACTTGGACAAAACACCAAGGACAAACAAAGGGAAAGGGAACCCACTTCTAGAGAGGACATCCACGAAACTCCTTAACCAATAGGAACTCAAAATTAGGGCACCTTACAACCAAGACAAGCATTGAGGAACAGTGCAAAGTAACCCAAAACCCAAGAGCAAAGGACCAAAGCACAAAAGACCAAAATCTCATGATTTTCAAAGACAAGCTCAAAAGAAATGGCCACAGAAAAGAGCCAAAAGACCAAACAAAAAGGGTCCCTACTTTTAGTGGGGTGTGTGTGCAAAACTACACAACAAATGGCGACTCCGTTGGGGAAATTTTCTAGAGGATTTCAATGACAAATTGGAATGAACCCAGAATCTCTGGTTTCAACCTAGACATTAGGTTACATATGGACAAGGTTTTAGAAATCACAAACAAGCAAACCATTCTTGTACTTGGGTCAAAGTGTGTGTGTAGGCATCCATTTCCTTTTCTGCAGTTGCAATAGGGACAAAACTTAGTCAGACCAGGATACATAAAGATTCCAACTGCAAAAGCAACCTGGATAGAGCCTTTCTGCCAATCAAGCATCCATATCCCCAACGAGGTTATCAGTGTGACCCTGCATAGCATAGCTGTACTACCATCCAAGCATCCATAGCCTAAGTAGAGATACTAGGATACCCCTGACAAGGTGAACATTTCTTTTGATTTTCAACATTTTTTTTCCTTTTTTTTTTGATATTTTATTTGAGATATTTTAAACTTTCTCTTTCACCTTGCAAGTAATGAAGCCCACACTCAAGGATGAGAACCACAGTGGTGCTGGAGCATAATTTAAGATTTTTCACCTAGTTAGACCTTATAAGGACCTTATGCAACCTTGGAAACCTTAGATTTGTGTGTAAGTATGAGACCCAAATACATTCCAAAATTTGACTTAATCAAGTGACTCCACTTCCAAGCATATACAACATCAGATAAAGAAATTCCACCAACTAACTCTAAAAATATGATTAGAGCTTGTAAAAGAAATCCTAGAACAACCCCAAGCAAGTAGCTAGTCATATAGATGCAACAGGCCCAGACGAAAGCAAGAACCCAAAGCAAGAGCAGAGCAAAAAATAAAACCAACCAAAGAAAACCAAGCAAAAAAAAAACAACAGAAAGGAAACCTAATCTAACCAAAGCCAAAAATAGAAAAACAGAAGGTAAACCTATCTACCTATGTACAAGGAAAGAGCTGTAAACAACTCAGGATTGGAAATAATGCTTCAAATACTGACCATTGACAGGTAGTGGGATATTTTCTCCAATGAGAGTTTTCAAATGAAAAACATTATCTCCTAGAATCTTTGCAATCTGATAAGGGCCAAGCCAAGGTCTACCAAATTTTCCATGCTCCCCTTTTCAGTCGAGGGCTTTGTCCCAGCAGAGAACCAAGTCAGAGATTCTAAAGGCTTTCACCTTGGTTCTCCTACCAAACCATCTATTCACTACACCCTGGTGTTTGGCAAAGTTTTCTAGGGCTTCATCCCTTCTCTCTTCAAGGTGTAACAATTTAGTTAGGCGGGCTTCACGCTTGTCTTCCCCATCATAATATTCATTAATGAATTGCAAAGTAGGGATCTTTAGCTAGATGGGAAACATAGGTTCCAAACCATATACTAAGTGATAAGGAGAGGTTCCTAGGGATGTTTTCTATCTAGTGCGGTCTGGCCAAAGAGAAAATGTAAGCTGGGTATGCCAATCCTTGGGGTTCTTCTCTAGTAGCTTTCAGATGACTTTCAACAGATTCTTATTGAAAGATTCAGCCAAACCATTTCCCTACAAATAGTAATTGGATGCAAATTTTATGACAATTCTATGAGCAAAGGCCCAGTTAGAAAATTTCAATTATGTAAATGCAAGACCATTATCACAAACTAAAGGCAATGGAAATCCAAAGCGATTATTAATATCCGACTCAATGAAATTGATTACAACTTCAGAAGTCTATTATTTGCATGCAAGAGCCTCAGTCTAGCTGGTAAAGTAATCAGTTACGGTAAAAATATACCTGTGGGCCATAGATGAAGGTGGATTGATTGGACCTATAAAGTCCATTCCCCATTGTGCAATTTGTTTTACCTCTATAACAGGCTGAAGTAGAAGGGCTGCACGTTTCTCGCTACTTGTTTTAGTCTGACATACATGACAAGTCCTCACATGGTTATGTGTATCTTTGAACAAGGTAGGCCAATAATAGCTTGCCCTCAGGATCTGATTTGTAGTTGAAGGTGTTGAACCATGGCCTGTGCCATATTTTTCATGTAATTCAGTCATCACCCTCCTCGCTTCTTCCTTTGCTAGGCATCTCAAATACACCCCCTCATGATTTCTCTTGTATAAGACAACTCCCTTCATCATAAAACTACCAATATTCAAATGAAGAGCTCTCCTTTGTACTGGATTAATGTGTTAAGGACATTGTTGATTCAACAAACAGTAGATAATTTCGTCATAACAATCTCTTGGGGACACTTATTCTAGGTGGTATTGTTGAGTTGTGTGGTTAGGACCCATCTCACCCATTGTCTTTGTTAGTCCTTGCCCTCTTACCAATTTCATGGGTTGGATCTCAATATCATACTCTTATAACATGGTTACCCATTTAGCCCCGTGTTCTCCCAATTCATTCTGCAATAGTAATAACTACATTGCAGGATCAAGTATTATAGAAAATACCTTATTTCTCAAGATATAGTGTCTGAATTTCTTGACAGCTTGGACTAGGGCATAGGCCTGCTTTTCCACATTAGGATATCTCAATTTTGCATTGTTTAAAGGGGCACTCATAAAAGCTATGGGATGTTCATCACCTTGGTCAGACCTTTGAGTCAACATTCCAGCATAGGAGTGATCAAAAGAAAATGAGTATATGTAAAAAGGCTTAGCATAATCTAAAATTATCAGTACTGGAGCCTCAACAATAACCCTCTTGATCTCTGCAAATGCCTCCTTAGCTTTTGCGCTCCATTCAAATTTTGCTTCTTGTTTCAACATAGAATTCAAGGGCTTCACTATTTCTACAAATCCAGTGATAAAATTTCTGACAAAGTTAATTTTCCCAAAGAATGACTTCATTTCCTTTTTGCTTGCAGAGGCTGAATTTTTAGTATAGCCTCCACTCGTTTGGGATTAATTGCAATATCTTGTTTTGAAATAACATGCCTTAACAATTTTCCCTCAGTGACTCCAAAGATGCATTTGTTTGGATTAAGTGAGATGCAAAACTCTCTGCACCTTTGGAATACTTTTCATAAATTTTCTATGTGATCACCTCGCTTCTTAGAAAAAAATGTCAAATCATCTATATAAATAATTATGCACATACTGATGATGTCCTTAAAGGCAATATCCATTGCTCTCTAGAATGTAGCTCCAACATTGATCAATCCAAAGGGAATTCTTTTGTAAGAAAAAGTTCCTAATTTTGTAGTAAAAGAGATTTTGTGCCTATCCTCATATTGTACCGTAAACTGGTTGTATCCAGAGTATCCATCCAGAAAAGACATCAATTGAGATCCATTGACAATTTGAAACACTTCATCCAGTGAGGGGACTGGATAATTATCCCTTTTTGATACCCTGTTAAGGTTCCTGAAATAACCACACAACCTAATTTCTCCATTTTTCTTTCTTATTGGAACCAAGTTTGCAACCCATGTTGAGTGCCTTACGAGGAATATAATCCATGTGGAAAGTAGTTTCTGCACCTTCTTCTGAATGATGGGCTGCAACAGAGCATTGCTTGGCCTCTGTCTTTGCATGAATGGCTTAACATTTGACTTCAGGGGAATATTATGTGTAATGATTGAAGTATTATGTCTTTAAGTCATCATAACCCCATGCTATCACATCTTGATAGGTGTGCAATGCTTCAATAATTCCCCTCCTTTCCTTTGGCATGCACACTTTACCAATAAAGACATTTTTGACATCATCCTGGGTCCCCATGTTGTATGTTTCACATTGGCTGGTGAGAGGCTCCCTTTTCACTTGTTGTTCCTGATCTTTTATCTTATCCAGATCAAAAATTCATTCTAATTGAACCATGCCCCTTGGGATAGTATTAATTTTTCAATTTAATGACCCCTTCCAGGTCCATTTCAACCTCTTGAGGTTCTACCTCATCAATCACCTGAGAAGCAAACACATCACAACTAGTGATGAAATCAAGAATATGTTTGTCATCCTCAAACACATGGAAATTGGTAACATTGTCAGGCACTGAGGGTTTTAGAGTGAGCTCCACAATTAAATTATTCAAACCTAAAAGCGATAAGGGTTGCAATGTACTTGCTTCTTGTGCTAGATAATTAGTATTTTGATTCTTACTTCGTGGGATCAGCTAGATGTTGAAAGAAACTCTATGACTATAATTGGTCATCCTTCTATCATGACATGAGTATTGTTTCCTTACTTGCTTGACCACTAACTCAGAATCTCCAAACACTTACAAAATTTTAACTTTCTTTCTTAAGTCCATTAATAATCCATTTTCCAAAGCCTCATACTTAGCTACATTATTAGTGCACTGGAATTGGATCCCATGAGCAACGAAATAAGTCTTACCTTTAGGGCTGATCAACTCAAGTCTCGCTCCAATGCCTTGCTTTGTTTTGGATCCAAAAAATTTCAATGTCAATCAACCATCAGCTCCAGATTTCCTAGAATTACCCTTGTCCTTGTTGCTGCCCGGAGGCTCCTCAGGAGGCCTTGGGCTATTTCCCTTTAGATCATTTTGAATGCTCTGTATATCCAACCTGACAGTTGGGTTTGGGTTAATGCATCTTTGTATCTACTCCATTGTAGTTGTCTATCTTCTTGATCATCAAGTTCCTCTGTTTGTTCAAGTAGTGCTTCAAAACTGTTGGCTCCTGATGTGGATTCATCAGAGGAGCTTTGCAATATAAATACTTCTTCTGTATCCAAAATAGGGGTGACCAAGACATATTTCCCCATGCTGACTTCTGACACCAATATCTCATTCGAAGTATTCTGATATTCAGTGATCCCATGCTTCATTCTGGGATCTCTCTCAATTCTGATTTGATTTGGGACTCCTTTCCAGGGGAGCCACACATGAGAATGATCTGTGGATGTGTATCCATTTAGTGCCTTCGTGAAATATTGACCCAAGATCAAACCATAAGTTTCAGGAATATTTGCCACCTGAATATTAAGTACTTGTTGCACTCTAGGGTCCGAGGTAACTTGCATGGGGATCATGTTCAGTTCTCCCATTATATTTACCTCTGTCTTATCAAATTGGGTGACCTTCTTTTGAGAGGCCGTAGGGGTAATACTGAGAGCTCTACAGACAACAAAAGGAATACTATTTGTAGATGCTCCTGAATCCAAAAGACAATTGTGCAGATTCTTCCCAAAGATACGAACCGAAATCAGAAATGGAGGGGTTTCCATTTCTCCCTGGAACAAACTCAATTGAGTGTTAGCTTGTGCAACTTGGTTTTTATCCTTTTCTTTCCCGATGTCTCCAAGTTGTGCTTGACCTAGAACTTTAGGTGCCTATGAACTAGGAGGCTTTCCAACTGCCTTATTGACTGCTACTCCTTGTGGTGCTATACTTGAATTGAAAGACCATAGGTCTATATTTTTTATTTTAGAAACCCTTAACAAATTGAATTCAAAAAGACTCACCTTTACTTTCCTGAGTTCTTCAGTCACATATTCGCCTAATTGTACCACATTCATGTCAGTGTGGGTCTCCTTAGAATGAACAACCTGCTTATCTTTTGCTGCATTGACACTGCTTCCTTTTGACACATCAGGTTGTCCTTCTTTTGCAAAGTATTATGTTGGCACCTAAGGGTGAGATGGATTATTACTAGCATGTGGGTTTGGTGGAGTGGTAAAATTGTTTGGAGGAATAGATGTAGTAAATCGGCCTCTAGCTGGTGGGTTCCTATTAGGCTTATTCCTCAAATCATACTTTCTTGTGGGTTGCTGAAACATCTATACTTCTTCAACACCAACTTCCTCTTCATCCAAGGGCTTGTTATCTTTCTTAGTTCCCTAATCAAATAATTGAGAAATATCATCTTCATTCAACACTTGTTTAATCTGTTCATTCTGACTACTTGACTCCTCTTCTAGTTCATTCTCTTCATCCCTTGGGAAAGGAGCATGATTCAACACCAAAATTGGGGAATCATAGGGATTTGAGGGTACCAAATCCCGACCAGTGTAGTTGTTCTCAACTTCATACTGAAAGATGGAAAGAACAATTTGAAATTCAGGACAATCAAGCTCAAAGTGTTGAGTTGTCTTATGAAGCCTACACCACCCTGACAAAGCTGCTTTTGTTAGATATACACCACTCAGAGGTTTTTCTTGATTGGAAGGTTGATCCAACAGATTCGGGACTCCTCCATTATTAGGTCCGATGTTCCATGGCCTATTCTGCCTAGGTGGTTGTCTTCTTTCAAACCCTTGTCCACCTTATTGACCTCTATCAAAGATCTTACCAGAACCTTGTCCTCTTTCAAAATTTTGATTTCTATTAGAGTGCTGCCCTTTCTCGAAGTTATGTCCTCTTGTAGCATCTCAATTTTCCCTATTGTAAATTGATTGCATGCTCCTCTGAGCGGCTTGGAGTTGGCTGTTCTGGTTCCTCAAGTAGGTTACCTCCATATTTAGTTTCTTCACTTGTTCGATTAGCTCATCTAACCTTTCCTTATCAGGACTACCATAAGGGACTGAATTCACACTATTTGGAGGGTATCCTGATATTCCCCTAGGACCTATCGACTGATTCAATACTTTTGGGTTTTATAAATATGTGTGGAAACCAGCCTATGGTTGTGGATGAAGGGGTTGATTAGCATTTTGTTGAGGATGACCAGAAATTGGGTGAGCCTGACTTATTGGATGACATGGGTGTGGGACCAAAGGTAGCTGTGGAATGGGATTCATAATGGGAGTGTGATTAGTCAACGCCTGATTAAGAGGTTGGACTTTTCTAGGGTGAGCAGCAGGTCCTAGAGATGGTAGGGGTCTTAACAAGTGTTGTCTCAGATTTGTACTGACCTTAATAGCCTCTGTATAGGCAGTGAGCAAGGTAGTTGGTGGATTAGTTCTCCACTTAAGGAAGGTGGATGTAAGACTATCAAGGGCTTCAAAATAGACCTCTAAGGAAGTTGCATCATCCACAACGTAAGGTGCTTGCAATCTAGTGTATGCATGGTGGAACCTATTGTTGAATGACCCTATAGGCTCATTAACTTCTCTCTTAACTCCGATAAACTACATGTAGAGCTCATTCGCAGTGATGATAGTTTTAAACTTCTGCAAAAATGTAACCTCAAGCTTAGTCCAATTATGAATGGATGTAGTAGGTAAGTGATTATAACAGTAAAAGTCCTCCTCTCCCAGAGAATAAGGGAAAATCCTACATGAAACATCCTCATGAATAATCCGTCTATCCCTTAGACAAGTCTAAAAAATCCTAATATTCTCCTCTGCTATTCTATTAGGGTCATTTGTGTGAAACTTGGAACATAAATGCTTGGGGTTCTTGGGCATGACATTGTAGTTGTTGAAGAATAAAGGAAATGGGTTATTTTCCAAGAAAGTCATTGGTGGAGCCGGAGGTGGTAAAGGCTGACTGATGACTGGTTGGGGTTGTTGAATGGAACCAGCCTCAGAATTAGATGAAGATGAGGTGGATGAGGGTGAGGATGGTGGAAATGATGGATTAGATGATGAATCCTCCCTTCTTTTGGTCGTACCTGACTTAATTGGAGGTGGCAACTCTTGAAACTCTTCTTCTCTTGGTGTAGATCTAGTTCTCCTTCTGAGTCTCTTAGGAGAAAGGGCGTTTAGAAAATTCTCTAGCTTGCTTACTCAGGCCCTCCTTCTAGTGCCAATCTTATTGATGGTGTTTTCTACACAACAACAACTTAGATAGAATATTGTATTCTATCTCTTTTGAAAGGTTGATCTCTATGAGAAAAGAGATAACCCCAAGGTCTCTCGGGTGTCATTTTATGACTATGCAGTGAAACAACTCAGTGATAAATGTGAAAATGATGGTAATCACAAAGGGACCTTACAAAACAAATATTGGAAATTCTAAACTTATCAATTTTTGCAACAAAATGATACTCGAATTCCTAGCTTTAACCAAAGTTCAAAGAAATAACAAAAGATAAGGGTTTTAGAAATATTGAGATTAATATTTCTCCTAAGATCAACAATCCTAATGGTGAAATACTTGGAATAGACCAATCCCTTAAAACTAATTCCTGCTTAATCCAGGCTATACCTGCAATTTCACATAAACAATGCAATCTTCTAAGGAATTAAAGATTTTTAGATCATGGGCATTCATTCAATGGAACTGAACAAATTCCCACAATTGAACTAAGCACACAAATATTAGATATAGGTTGACCTTGCATAGCAATCCAAAAATCAAGAAGTTTCCCAAAGTATGAACTAGAGATCGTTACAGCGCTCCAAGCACTAAATTATAAACTCCATTATTTAACTCTAAATCTAAAGTGCATTCAAATATTTCCAAGGAATTTCAAAGATAGAATGAGAACGATGCAAGACAAATAAATCCAAAGAAGCCACCAATAATAACATAATGTCTTCACTGGCATTGAATCACAATTAATAGCAACAATTCTGATGTTCTATTTTACAACACTTGCTTGAAAAATAAAACTAACCCCTAATTATAACTTCCTACTCTATTGCTTAACCTACTTCAAAATCTAATTGTCTAACTTCTAACCTTCTAACCCTTACAAATGAGGTGAAATTCCATATTTATAGAGATAGATCCCGCACGAGTCCAAGCTAGGGTTATAACAAAGGTCGACCAACAACCATATCGTCCCAAACAACGCGCAATAAATCACTGTCCTACATTGAATGCATGAGGCGCCTTCCTCAAATCGACCTGGTGTTGATGGTGTTTTCTATACAACAACAACTTAGACAAAATATGATATCCTATCTCTCTTGAAAGGTAAATCTCTATGGGAAAAGAGATAACCCCAAGGTCTCTAATGTCAGGTCTTTACAATGCAACAAAACAACTCAGTGATAAATGTGAAAATGTTGGTAATCACAAAGGGACCTTACTATGAGCAAACACTGGACTTCAAATTTATCAGATCTAAACAATAAATTGATCATTTGAAACTTGATTTGAACCCTGATAATAAAGAAACAACAAAAGATAAAGGTTTCAGAGATGATTTTAAGACTACTTCTAACCATAAGATTGAAAATGCCAAAAGATAAAATGTTCAAAAAGGACCAATCTCTCATAAACTACTTTCTGTTTGATCCAGATGAATCTGAAATTTCACAGAAATAGTGCAATCTTCTAAGATATTTAAAGATTTTCAAATCAAAAATATTCATTCAGCCAATCCTATTGCAATTGAGATGAACAAACCCTTATAACTGAACTAAGCACAATTTTAAGTCCAGGCTAACTTTGCAAAGCAACTAACGATCAAGTAACTGCAAAAAATTATGGGCTAGAGATCGCTGAAAACATTCCAAACATGAAACCCTAAGCATCACCAAACAAATCAATCATAAACTTATAAGTAATTTCAAAGATAGAATAACAAGAACCATGCCAGATGAAATTCCACAAGATAGATAACAAATCACAATATCTCTCTTATATTAAATCATCCAAAATAGCAACAATTCTAGTTTTTTGTTACAACACTTGCTTGAAAATAAACCCTAAGTCGCTCTAATATCACTTATCTATTTTCTCTCTATCTCTATCCTTATCAATCTATCTATCCCTCTATATTCTCAAATGACGCAACATGCCCGTTTTATAGAGAATCTCTAAGATAGGTCGGCCCAAAAAATATAATTTACAATAAAAACATGACCTACAAGAGGTCGGCCTCAAAGATATTCGAACATAATATGAAATGTGCCATTGAAACCAATTTCATCCAAGACGGCCAAGCTACCAAAAAGGTCGGCCCAATACATGTTAATAATGGGAAGCACAAATCTCAATGTAACCATATATAGCTACTCCCCATCCTTGTCTTTAGCTCGATCTTCTTCACCATGTATGGCCAACAAGACTCTATCCAACTCAGTAACAGGTGGCATAGGCAAAACCCTAATCCTTCTCTCAAGAGACTTGATTTCATCTCTTGCCTGCCTAACTGCACCATCCCAATCAGCCCTATTAGTCAAATATCTGTCCATGACTACAATATAGGTTGTAACATCATCCAACTGATGCCCAGTAACTAATCCTTCACCGAATGGAGAATAAACATCTCTCCACCATTTCCTAAGTTGCTCCAGATTAAGATGTTTTGGAGAAAAATTCTTCCTTCCAGTCATGACCTCAAAGAATGAGATACACTTATCATGGATACCGGTCAAAGTGTCCTCAATTTGCCTTGCCTATTTATGGATCTTTCTCAAGGCCTTCTGCCTCATTTGCAGGATTTCAAACCATTCCCAAGGTTTAGAAACCCTTGGAAAAGGAAGAATCCCAAACTTTACTAGTTTATCTTCAGTGAATTCCATGATTGTTGTGGCTTTTTGTAGTAGAAGGTTAGTATCCACCTTATCTTGAGCCAATACAGCCTTTAACCAATCCACCAATCTCATAGCATCTCCTCCAATCAACAAAATGTTTTTAATAGCATCATCTCCTTTGGTTTGGACACTCTGCAACCAAACAACTATAGCATGTTGGGTACCTTTCATATTTTCAAGTTCGAAGATTATCTCCTGAGGCAAGAAACCTACAGTAGAAGAGGAAGAACTAATAGCTTGCAAGGGTTTCATCAACTCTTGCAAGTACATCTTCCGTTTCTCATTCTCCCTTTCTAGCTCATGCCTAGTTTGCACAACCTTCTTCAACCTGCCCACAATCACAACATTGGAGCCTTCATATTCTTCAATATCCCGCTCCACAAAAGCTTGCCCCAAGTCAATAGTTTGCACATGATCATCTCGGGCAGTCACATTGTCTCTATCTTTATTTGGAATAGGGGTAGCAATATGGGCAACTCTATTTCCTGGCCCATCTCTTTCAATCTGAGACACAACCCTAGCTTTCTTTTTAGTTTTTTCCTTTTCCACATTAGCCATAAGGACATCCCAATTAGGAGGAGCATCCTGCACTATCACCATTTTTCTCTTCAACTCTTTCTCTAACCATCCTAGAATAGTAGACCCAACAAGTACTTTATTTTGCCTATCTTGCTCATGTTCCTGCTTATCATCAGTTTCATCCTTCTCAACACTTGGTATTTTAGGGATATCCATGACTGGATTCTCCTCATCCTGCAACTGTTCTTCCACAACAACCTGTACTGGTGAAGGGGCCTTAGCTGGGATTTCCTCCTCCTTTTGAGGAGACTTGTTCAATTGCTCCTTCATAGGTGAATCTGCATGTGCCACCAAGGGGGACTGGATTACCTTGTCAACTTCTGCCTCTATATTATAGAGGTCTCCCTCCTAAAATTCTTCCTCACCCAAATCTTTAGGATCTTCATCCTTCTTTGGTTCCTCCTGTGTGCTACCAACATCCTGAGGAATGGAGACACTTACGTATTCAACAACAAGAACACTCACTAAAACATCCTCCTTTACAGCAGTATCTCTTGGGAAAGGAGTCCTTGACCTTCTCATGTATACTTGTGTTTTTTCCCCTGAGCTTTCCACCTCTACCACTGGTGGCTCAACCTCCTTATCAACTTTGGGAACTTCCTCCTATTTCTGTGATAGCTTTATGAGTCTTCTTCTTTTTGTCAATGGAGGGCTAATCTCTACCTCCTCTTCTTCTTCCTTGTTCTTTTCAACTTCTTTCCTCGAGGCATGTCTCCTCTTCTTAACAAAATGCTTCCTTTGTTTACTTACCTCTGTAGCCTTCTCAACTTGAACATCCCTTACCTAGATTTTGAAAGGGGAATCCAACTTATATTTTCCCTTACCATCTTGTTCAAGTGACTCCTTAGAAGCAGAGTGAGACTCTAAGTCTCCCATCAGATCATAGGTGCATGGGACACCTTCACCTTCAAACTCTAGCATCTTGTGCTTCAACCACATCTTGGTGTATTTGATCACTGGGGTGATGATTTGATCTAACTCAGTCTTTTTTTCCTCTAACTAGTCAACTTCTCCAACTGGTGTATCTTTCATTGCCTCATAGACATGACCCTAGATTACATTTCCATCCTCTTCCACCTATTTAGGGATGGACTTCACATTGTATAGCCTTACCAAATCCACTGGCAATCTAGATAAATTCCTCTTTCTTAGCTCAAACTCATCGACAAGGTTAACCCAGTAATCTTCAATATGGGACCTATGGCTATATTCCCTAGTGGCCTTCTTTTGTGCTTCGCCAATGATGTCAAACCTTGCTCTCTTAGAATGGAAAGAGAGACCAAAATTACTCATCTCCTCCTCAGAAGCATGAGCAGACTAGATAGAAGGACAAACCTCACCCATTCCTATCTTTAAGGGAAAGTCATTCCCAAAACCTGTTTTGTGCATTTCTCCCTTCACAACATTGTCGAAGTCACAAATCTGTCTAGTGAATTCCAACAATATGATATGATCAGTAGGGTATCTAGGGAGTCTGTAGGGAGGCCTTTGAAAACCATCAATTTTGATGTATGAGAAAGTTGGGAATTGGATAAACCATGCCCCATATCTCCTTATCAATTCTTTAGCCTTGTCAGAAATTCTCATATGCTTTGCACCTTGGAGCAATCTGGTGATGTACATTGTGAAAGCATCATTGGATCTCCTGTAGCTTCCTCTAGTTAGGTGCAACTGTGGATATACTTCATATATAACATCTTGCCCAAAGGCACCCCTTGTATGGGTGAAGTCTCACCAATGCATACACTAGGTAGAGGTCATAGTAAAAGTCTTGGTTTGCAAGACATTGCATAACTGCTCATGAATCACTGCACTAATGACACATGCCCAGTGATAATCAATTCCCTACTTCATTCTAGCAATTACATTGAATATCCAAGTCTCGAACACACCTACACTCCTCAACCCCACCAGCCTGCTAAGAAGAGTGATGATACTGTAATAATCCCTCTTGAACTTGAGCCTGAATAGTTGCTTAGGCAGCTTGGAGAAGTGGGACTTAGGCTTCTCCAACCAAGAGTTAATCACCTACTAAGACTTAACTACATTCTCTTCATAGTACTTTCTCGCACCATCCATGCCAAAGGCCACCACATGGGACCTATCAGGCATGTTAAAGGTTGAAGCAATAGATATAGGACAAAAGCTAGCCAAAATCCTTCCCTAGGCACCAATTATCCTTTGTGTCCCTCTATCATAGTTCCTAACACACTCAAGCACCAGCTCATAACACTGCACCATGGAAGGGAACCCTGCTACATGAGCCAATTCGGAGTCCACAGTTCTTCTAGCCAACAAACAAGGGCTCGGTGCTGACATCCCAAACTTAAAATCCTCATAGTCCCACATAAATACATTGGTATCTGTGATTCCTGACCAAATTGAGGTCAGCTTGCTCTAAGGAATCTGACTCTTTATGTCCAATTTTACCTTCTCTGCATCTAAGATGGTAGAAGTCTCTGCACTTGGATCTGTTGCCTTCCCCTTGCCTCAACCAACAACATCCTATCTTGATCCTGCCTGCAAACACATAAAGATGACCACAATCAGATCCACAAGAAACAAGAAGTGCAGGAAATTAATATCTCAAAGTTCAGGATTTATACCTCCTCGCGGATTCCACACTAGAGAGAACTTCCGGAGAAATCCGGACCAGGTGAACACTAGCGAACCAAGTATACAAACTCCCACAATATCATTGTAATCCATCAATTAACAAAGGAATATCCCAAGAGATACTTAGTACAAGTTCATTTAATCTATCAAATACGCCATCAATAAACAAATCCCTCATAACCATCAAATTCAATATTTTTCCAGAAAACCTGGAAGAATCTACTAGAGACAGATTTTGGGGAAAATGGAGGAGACACAGAACATTCGAGAAAATCTGGAGGGAATAGATTTTAGTGGGAACCAAATATATCATCACTAAAGCATGAATCCGGCAAAACGAACTGACCGCGGACACCAGGAAAATCCAGAGGAAGCAAATTTTGGCGACACTAATGAAATCTGGGAAAAAGTGGTTAAAAAAGAAAGAATAGGATAAGCCGGGGAAATCTAGGGGAGGCAGAATTCCGCGAGGACATCGAAAACCCGAACCCATCCACATCTTACTTTCACCAAAATGATTCAAACAACTCTGAATCTAAGGCCTGTACTTCGACAACAACTTAATCTAGACCTCCGATGGATAAAATACGAATTTAGAACACTCCTCACAACAATTCAAGGAGGATTGACGATGCCCTAGGTTAAGAAATCTTAAATATCCACCATGAAAGCACAAAGAACTAGGCACAACTTGCTCACACACTAAAATGGAGAGTTTAAGACCAATGCAGGCAAATGCCCAAAAAAAACAATACTAGACCAAGAATAAACATTCAATGATCAACCTAGCAGACTGGTACAAAAACAAAAACCCCCAAAATGCCCAGTCATGACGCGCATACCCAAGGAAATCAGGAAACCATGAAGGACCAGAAAGAAAATGAAGCAAAGCAATTCAAAATCAATAGAGAAAAGGAGCATATAAAAATACCATGAGAGCGAAAGGATCGAAACTGGTGACGCCAACAAATAACTGTCAAACGCAAGCAGGATACAATCCATGTACACGAAGTTCAAATGCATAGTCAAAATGGCTTTGAAATCCATAATCTAGCAAAACACCAAAACCTCCAAGACTCAAGCTCAAATGATAAGAAAATGAACAAACTCAAATGATCAATTACTTCCCAAAATCCAATATATCAAAGTCCCAAAACATCCGCACAAATGCCATTAATGCGGTCGACAAGACAACCATGACCACAAAAACCTGGAGATTCGACAAGGTAATGGACTTCGGAGAAATCCAGACTAGATGGATTTCCTTGGATCTGGGTCAAAAGGCAGTAACTTCCGGACATCGAAAGAAAATCGAGAGAATCTGGCCTAGGCGGATTTTCTCAAAAATAGTGAAAACTCTGAAATGCAATCAAAACCCAAGATGTTCAATAAAATTCATAAGTGTGCCACTTCAATTGGAAATATTGACATCAAAGCACGAGCCCAAGCAAGCGAAAACCCTCGAAAAAGAAGGGCCAAAACACCAAAAAGCAAAAAAAGAGGGTTCCACTTTCAGTGGGGTGTGTGTGCAAAAACTGCACAACACCTGGGATCTTTACAAATCCTGATTCATATAGAATGAACCTCGTAGGTCTTGTCTACCATTAAGGCCTCATCCATGTGAAACAAAAGAATGTTTTGCACAATGCAAGTTTGAATATGGGCCATCGATCAACAACCGACCTTGGTATCACGAGTGAGGTATCACGAGCGACTCTGATAAAGTCAAACCAGTTTGAAGTTTCCATGTCACATCCATGTTAGATAAATAGCCAATGAGCAAACCTTTCGTATATAGATAGGTTTTTCCTGCCCATGGCTGCAAAGTGTACCTAGTTGTATCCCACAGATCTCGCAATATCTTCAAAGTACACCCATCCTTTCCTTCGGATCCGATAGCAACAACCTGCCTGATCTCATCTACATTCAAAAGGGCCACAATTAATATTCATTATAGCATCGAGATCCAAGTTAATCCATCAAAACCTCCAAGGAAAGGAAAATATGCATAATTCAAAGTCGAGGTGGAGCCAAAATAGGCAGAGGAAAAACCAAAACAGGCGGAGGTGGAACTTAAAAAAAATAGAAATAGAACAAAAACAAGCGGAGGCGAAACTAAAACAAAACAAAAAAAAAATAGGCGGAGGCAAAACCAAAACCAGACAGGACTGTTTGCAAAGTATCAAGTTTAGTTCCCACCCTGGTTATGGTTCCAGTGAAAGAGAGGAGGTGAAGGAAAAATAAAACCAAAGAAGACCCAAGGGAGGAAACCAACCAAAACATCGAACAACAAAGAAAACAAGGAAATGGGAAGCAGAGTCGGAACCAGATTTAGAACTGAAAGACAAACCTTGTGAAGGTTCTGAGTTTAGTTCCCATCCCGATTTCACCTCCAATGAAAGGAAAAAAACAAAGGAAAAATGAAGGACAAAGAAGACCCAAGGGGAAGAAACCAACCCAAAGGTCGAAAACAAGCACAACAATGAAGAAAACAAGAAGGCAAGAAGTGGAGATGGAACTAGAACCAGAAGTGAAACATCAACCTTGTGAAGGTTTCGAGTTTAGTTCCCATCCTGATTCCACATCCAACGAAAGGAAAACAACTAAGGAAAAAGGAAGACCAAAGCAAACCTAAGGGGAAGAATCCAACCAAAGGCCATACAATAGTGAAACAACAAAGTCGCGGAGGCAGAACTGAAATGGGAATGGAAACCGAACCATGAACTTTGTGAAAGTTCAGGGTTTAGTCATGTTCCATGCTCGAACCCGCCAAGCAAAGGAAACAAAGTCTTAGGAGTAAAAGAACAACTCCTAAGACCCAAAAAAAACACCAAGGACAAACAAAGGGAAAGGGAACCCACTTCCAGAGAGGACATCTGTGAAACTCCTTAACCACTAGGAACTCAAAACGAGGGCACCTTACAACCAAGAAAAATATTGAGGAATAGTGCAAAGTAACCCAAAACCCAGGAGGAAAGGACCAAAGGACCAAAGACCAAAATCTCATGATTTTCAAAGACAAGCTCAAAAGGCATAACCACAGAAAAGAGCTAAAAGACTAGGCAAAAAGGGTCCCTACTTTAATTGGGGTGTGTGTGCAAAACTGCACAAGTTGTCATTGGAAAACTTACTAAGGGCCCACCAGTGTGCATTTGTGTGTGATTATCATGATATGAAGGGATTGGACCCTAAGCTTTGCACTCATAGGATATACATAAAAAAATGACTGTACAACAATGATGTAGCCACAAAGAAGAATTAACCTTGTATTGAGAGAAATTGTAAAAGGGGAACTTTAGAAATTGCTAGATGCAAGATTCACCTACCCCATTTTAGATAGCTAGTGGGTGTCCCCATTGGTGATTGTACCCAAAGAAGGAGGAAAGTGGAAATTTTGTGTTGATTATAGGGAACTTAATGCTACCACAAAAAGGACCATTTTCCCTTACCTTTCATAGATCAAGTTTTGGAATCACTTGTAGGAAAGCAATAATTTTCTTTCCTAGATGGATTTAGTGGCTATAACCAGATCCAAATAGCACCAGAGGACTAGTAGAAGACAAAATTTACTTATCCATGGGGGACCTATGCCTACTTAGTGCTTCCATTAGGCTTATGCAATGCACCTGCAACTTTTCAGAGGGCAGTCATTAGCATATTTTCATATATCTCTCTTGATTTCATGGAAAGCTATGCGGATGACTTCACTACTTATGGTGTTGATTTCAATGAGGCATTGAAAAATCGCAGGAGAGTCCTACAGAGATGTGATGACCACGACCTATCTTTAAATAGTGAAAAGTGCTTCTTGATGATGCAAGAAGGTTTAGTTCTTTGCCACTACATCTCTCACAAAAGAATTCAAGTAGATCTTGCAAAGATTGAGGTGATCACCACTCTGTCTATCTCTGCAAAACAAAAAGATGTTAGAAGTTTCTTAGGACATGTAGGTTATTATAGGAGGTTCATCAAACAATTCAAAAAAATGCCAACACAATTGTATAATCTCCTAACTAAAGATGTTGAATTCCAATGGACAAAAGACTATTACAAGACATTTTCTAATTTGAAAGTAGCTTTAACTCATGCTCTTGTAATCAAGGGTCCTAATTGGGAGCTTCCTTTTCAAATCCATAAAGATGCATTAGACTATCTTACAAGAGTAATCTTAGGACAAAAAGGAGCTATTGAAAATGCTATTTATTTTTTTAGCAAAAATCTATAGGGAGTTGAATTCAACTATACAGTGACAAAAAAAGAGATATTGGTAGTTATCTATGCCCTAAACAAATTCAAGCACTACATAACAGGCTACCAAATCTTTGTGCACACCGATCATGAAAACATTAGATACCTCATGAATAAACCCCTGATCTCAGGTAGGCTAGCAAGATGGTTATTGTTGATGCAGGTGTTTGACATAACCATTATGGATAAACCAGGGAAGGCCAATGCTGCTGCAAACTTTCTTTCAAAGCTGACTACATCAGAGGACAATCAAGTAGTAGATGACTCTTTCCCCAATGAGAATTTATTTTCCATCAGTGTGAAGACACCCTGGTATGATGACATAGGTAATTATCTGGTCATAGGGAGAGTTCCTCCTCACTTCTCTCTAAAAGAGAAGTGGGTGCTCATTGAAAAATCTTTTCCTTTCTCATGGATTGTTGAATGTTTGTTCTACACTAGATCAGACCATGTCATGAGAAGATGTGTGAGGGAAGATGAGACATATGATATTTTTCATGCATGTCACAATGAACCCTGTGGAGGGAATTTTGCAGCCAAGAGGACAACAATGGAAATTTTGAACACAAGATATTACTAGCTCACACTCCACAAGGATGTAGGGAGATATACAAGGAAGTGTTACAAATGCCAGAGGATGGGCCGACCAAACAAATATGATGAGATTCCACTTTACCCCCAAGTAATAATCACTCTATTTGATAAGTGGGGATTTGACTTTGTAGGACCCATTGATCCTCCATGAAATGGTAAATCTTATATCTTGGTATGCACTGATTATATAACCAAGTGGGTAGAAGTTAAGGCCATGAAGCATGCAAGAGATAATAAGGTTGCAAAATTTATTTATGAGAAAATTTTCACATGGTATGGGGTCCCAAGAGAGATACTGACCGATCAAGGGGCTCAATTCACTTCAACCCTTGTTACAACATTGGTCAATGAGTACAACAATAGGCATGAAAAGTCTACTACTTATCACCCTTAGACCAATGACCAAGTTGAGGTGACCAATAGAGAAATTGAAGCCATTCTGAATAAAACAATGGCTATCTATAGAAAGGATTGGGCAAGTAGACTACCAAAAGTTGTTTGGGCCTACAGAACTACCTGAAAAAAACTATAGGATTCACTCCATTTTAGTTTTTGTATGGGAAGGAAGCTATGATGCCCATTGAATTTGAGCATAAGACTTTTAGGACTATAGTAGATTTGGGGATGAATATCTCTAAGTCACCAAGGGACATAATCATGCAGCTGAATTCTTTGGATGAGATGAGGAAGGAAACTTTGCATCATCCCGAGGTAGTGTAGAATTAGAGAGTAAAATGACATGACAAATTCATAAAGGATAAAAAATTCTAGCTAGGTGACTGGGCATTCCTCTATGACTCAAGGTATCAAGACAATGCAAGAAAATTGCAGACAAGGTGGCTAGGACCATATGAGGTTGCTAAAGTTTTTTCCAATGGAGTTGTTCAACTCACTAGCATTGACCTTGTCAAATTAAAGTTGCTTGTCAATGATTATCACCTCAAGTTGTATCACAAGACAACTTCCAAGGAGGAATTCCTGCAACAATTCACTCAAGCATGCAACACCCAAACTTCTTGCAACCGAAGGAAGTGGACCTAGTGTCCCTCCTTCTAGCTAACTAAGGTATGTGACCTGTCATAATAAAGACTTCCACTTTTGTGGGGGTCCACTTCTTCACCCATCCACCCATCCATATACACTTTTCTCTCTCTTCCATTATGCCACCATCATTTCATTTCATTCCATTCCACCTCATTCCACTCCACTTTCATTAATTGCTCAACTGATTTCTTGAAAAGTGACTGATACTTTCTTCATAATCTTCACAATAAATCTTCCACGAATTTAGGTACGTGCACATCAATTTTTCACTAACTCATTTGATTGCAAAATCTGATGAAAACTTCTGACAATAGCTATATAATCAGATGTATCATCGGGCACTTTTGCAAATTTTTATTTTTTTAAAATTTTAGCCCCGACGTTCGTTGAAATTTCGACGAAGCTTATTTTTTCGTCTACATTTCGACGAAGATCTTTCGCCAAAATTTCAACGGACTTGCAAAGTTAAATTATGGCACAGACATAAATAAAAATGAGCTCGACTATTTATTGCGACAGTGTTTTGCTCGACGATTTTCTTGGATCGAAAATTAAAAAAAACTCAAGAAGATATCACCAGGTTGAGGGTAGTCATTGTCTTTTTCCAGAATTCATTTGTGAAGTCAAATTTGTACGTCCAAGTTTGAAAATCATATTTTAAAGCAACATCTCATCAGATTTCATTTTTAGCCTTGTACATTTTTAGAATTTCATTTCTAGATTTTAGACCTGACTTCATAAATTCTTTATAAGGGAATTGTTTATAACTGATTGAAAATTCTTGTTGGATTTGGACAAATATTGTATTTGCAAGGTTTCAATTTTAACCCTAATGATCAATTTTCAATAGATTTGGGAGCCATAACTAGATAATATCAAAGGTGTTGGTTGTTTTTTACTGTAACCAAGTTTATGTTCTAGACACATAGCATATAAAATCTCAAATAATACTGCCTTACAATACCATCAACCTATATTCTAACCCAATACTACTTATCAAATACTTATATGAACATATTCACCTATAAGTTATAACCCCACTCAAGCATTTTAATTAATTCCTTGAATTAAAGCCAAAATGAAAGTTACGCACACCATAACAGTGAGATGAACAAAATAACCCTTGATCATTTTATTCAAGATAATAATATATTCATATAATGGAGAGGCATGAGCTTGAAATGAGTAATTTTCATTCAGATGCTAATACTGTCTTGAAAATTAAGTACCCATGAAACTAAAACCTACAATAGAATGACACCAAACCTAAGAATAGTATCTTCACTATAATATCGGGCTCTTTCCAAATTCGCTCTACAAGTTCACTTAGACTTGACCTAAAGATATCTAACTTGCTAACCTGTATTTCTGGTCCTGAAATCCTTTTTATAGGGAAAATGAAGGAGCAACAAGCATCAAACAAGAAATACACCTGTCATTGGTCACTTGGACCACCTTATGACATTTCAAAAATTGGTTACAAAAACTGCGTCTCTAGAGAATCTTCTTGTTCATTTTGTCCACTGGAGAATAACTGTTGCATTTTCCAAACTTCAAAAACTTGTACCAAAACTGCCACTAAGGCATAGCCAAAATTTGTTATAACCATAACCATCGAGTTGTTAACTATTGGTTGTGGACTCTATCCTATTCTTCTTTAGTTAAGTATTTGTCTACCCATCCTTGATATTCCTCATCTGTTGGCCAATTAAAATTTACCACGTCATTTACCTTGGCACTGTAAGGTGTATACTTTATTGCTACTTGATTCGCCTCCCTTTCAAAAGATTCCAAAAATGTGCCAGTGTTAATTATTTTATCCATACTACTCACCAACATGTCATAATCTGAGTCATCACAAATCAATTTGATTTATGAATTGATGATTTCATCTACCCTGTCCTACCATTGCTGCAGTGATCTAAGATTTCCTTGGGCATCTACAATATCTGATAAAGATGTGTCACTCTAGTCATCAAAACTCTTTACCAACTCTTTAATCCTCCTGCTCAAATCATCAGGTTAGGCCTGGAAACCTTGCAGTGACTTCACAAAGTCTTGAGTAGGCCTTAATTGTCGAGGCCTATTAACTGCATCAAATCTAGAGGTTTTATACATAACATCTAAATCATAGGCCCTAGGGATCCATTTCTCAATTAAAGGAAAAACTAATTCCTAATCCCTAGTTATATTTTTAGTTGAATCCAAAAATAAAGAATATACAAAATAGACAGATGGCAATCTACTATCAACTCTCTCATTCAGGTGCCTGAAAACTGTATCTACAACCTCATTTTATTTAACAAGTGCTACCTCCTCACTTGCTTTTAGAGCTTCCTGTAGCTTTGTAATCTTATTAATAATTTTCTTTTTGGTTGGATCTACAAAGTACTCAACCTTCTCTTCAACTGGCTCTAATGAAGGACTGGGAGTAAGAGTTTGGATGGGAGATCCCAGAGTGGAAACAATTGGAGAAGCTGGGGGTACTGACCTTGATGTTGAAGGTAAGGCCATGGTACCTGGAGCACTAGAAGACTCCCCAAAATGCCTATACTTCAACCTATCTACTTCAGTCTGCAACTCAAAATTTCTTTGTTCCATTCTACTATATTCCCTAGTAATGATATTGTACTTCTCTATCAAAATTTTCTTCTCAGCTTCTTCTCTTTTAGCTATCTTTTGGGCCAATTTGGCCACATTCACAGTCAAGTTTGTAGCTTCTATGTTTGAGGTTTCAGAAGCTCTTTTGATAATCAACCCTCCCCTCAGTTTTGAGCTAATATCAATAACGATTGGCTTTCTGCCCTGAGGTGCCAATGCCCAAATAGCCAGGGTCTCATACTCTTCACTGAAGATAGAAGCTTGGAGTGCTGCCTTGACCTCTTCCTTGATGTTTTGCATTGGATGTTTGGACTTCAAGATAGCATTGAATGCTACAACATATGCTATGTCCCATTCAGGCAGAATCATAACACTAGCCTGGGTTACCAGCTTTCTTTGTTCCTTAGGAGTCATGCTTTTGAACTCATTAATGAGTTCAACCTTCACCTCATCATCATTTTCTTGATCAGACCGATTAGGCCTTGATTCTCTTCTGTCCTTGCATTTGGCCTGGTATTCCTCCAACTTCATCCTCCATACTAGTTGCAAGAATACATGAGTATTCACAAATGCATCATCATTCAAGAATGCCTTGCATGCTTCCATTTTGGCATCTTGTACACACTGGCCTTTTACATCCATATCAAATAATATCAATTTAGTTGATCTAGGAGGGGATGGAATACCAACCTGCATATCTTGATCAATAAAAAATATTTCCTCCATCAGAGCATCATGTGTTTCTTCAAGTCTTTGCCTCTTTGGGCTTGGCTCTGATGGTGATAGTGCAGGATCAGCCTGAGGTGGAGAATCCAGATCAATTATTTTTACACCTCCAAGTGCTCTAATCTTCAGTCCTGAGTGAGCTGAGGCTTTCATCACCTGCTTCGCCTTCTTATCCTCCTCCTGCTCACTGCTACTGTCATTTATTTTCCTCTTATAAAGAGGCTAGCTCAGAGTAGGCTGATAAGTTGGCCTTGTTTCTTCAGGCCTCACCTCTGGTCTCTGAATACCGAAATCCAAAATCCAAATTGACCTTCTTGGTCATCAAAGTGTTCATGATTTCTCTGAAACTATCCATCAAGAAATCAACCTTCTTATGGAATGGAGTAAACTCCATTGATGGATCATACTTGGTATCCATTTTATGTACTGCAACCAATAATTTTTCATAGGCAATCCACTTCTCCTTATTCAACTCTCGTTTATTCAAGTCAAATTCATTCTTGAATAAGTCTTCAGGAAAATTAAATTCATGGGAAAACTTTCCACCCTTAATTCATTGCCTGAATAAGGCAAAGAAACCCTTTGGATCATGTTGCCACCTGGGACCACTCCTCAAATGAAATTCATCAAAGTACCTCCCAAAATGAACCCATCCATCCTTGGAAAAAATTAAAAATTGATACAACAGTGTAATCAGGGAAGATAGTCCCTTTTCCCTTCCCTGTCAGGTTGTCGTCATGGATACAACCTATTTGCAACATGACTTTGGAAAACCCCATTCTGGATGGCACATTGAAAGGGAGAATATGTGGGGCTCCCCGGAAACCATATACTCTTAAGACAGTGCTGATAGGGTACAAAATGATGTCACCCCAGTTTTGACAAACCTTTAAATCTGGATTCCTCTCCTTAGGATTGAGAAAGTCATGAAGATCCTTAGGAACCCTGGGCACATTAACAATTAACCGAGCCCTAAGCCTGGAAGCAAATCAATTATCAAATTGCACATAACTGGCGCTTCCCCTGTTGTATGACAGGTCTGCAGTCCAGACCTGCACTGGTAACCTTTCCCCATTTATGTCCTACCTTAACTCCATCCTTTCTAAAAAGAAGTCGGCATTCTTATACAAAAACATATACATAAGTAATGAATACCAAAAGAAATTATTGCTAGTATCTCCAACTTGCAATTTCAGCAATCCATCATGTATCTTTTTTGCTAGAAAAGATGCAAAATCATATATTATAGAGAAATTTGGGTGTTGTATCTGGGCCCCCATGAACATATATGCAATGGGCATAACAGTGTTTGGGCTAAAACCCAGAATCTGGCAGAGTGAGTAGAAAGTAGCCAAAAAATGGTTGGCAAAGTATCTTAGCCTGAAAGGCTCCTTGTCGTTGGGACTGATGTAAACTATAGAACTGCCTACCTTTGCCAGATGAGGAGGAAGCAACTTGAACCTAAACAACAACTTTGATGTTGTGCATTCTTGCTTCATTTCCTCGAGATCAATTCAAGCCAAGAATGGACTTGGTTCACTTAAATCAAACACCTATTGGATTTCTTCTTTGCTTATACTTAACATGACTCCTCAATCATTATCCCTAATCACGCTAGTGAGAGGGTCATACCGTGCTACCACAACCCTAATCAGGTCCACATCGGGGAATACATTCAACACTACCAACCTCCCCATGTCATATCTCCAGGCATTAGAGAAAGGGTGAGGTAAATTGCACTGTCCATACCAGAGCTTGAACATGTCTAAACCTGTCATAGGAACCCTAGTATCTACAATGTTATAGTCTTTACATACTAGTCCCTCACCTAGGGTTCTTCCATTCATCAAAACCACACCTGTCCTTTTATCATTTGTAGATAGTGGTAATTGGTCAAGGTAATCATCATACAAATTCCTCTATAGATAATCCACATGGCCAAAGTGTTGCTTCAGTGGTGCCATTTCAAATAAAATAGGGTTTCTTTAAAATTCAAACTTTGAACAAACTAGGGATACTTAAACAATGAAATTATAGTAAAACTTTGCAATCTCGCACAATTCAATTAGACCAGTAACCCTACTTTAATAATCAAGAAACTGTTTGACCAGCTTATCACAATTCTTCACAAAACCACAACCAAAGCAATAAAATGGTTCAAAGAACAACTAACTAGATATGCTTCAAAGAAGACCAAATTCTCACTGTGATTGCTCTAAAATTTGTCACTAGCTTTGTAACTGACTTACGAGGATGCTTGAATGCTATGTGATGAAATAAGATGAAAGAAACATGCTTTATGTCGCTCGAATTGGGCCATTAAACATCTCATCCACCATTAAAGCTCTCATACATGCTGCGACAACGACTCCAATCGCATTTGAAGCGAATTTAAATTCCAACTGTAAATTTTTTACTTTCATCAGATCATCAAACGACTACCTTCAAAAGGCTGATGTAATCACCATCTCAGCACCGAGGGCCCACCATAGTATGCAGCATCGAAGGAAGTACACATGGCGCTTTCCTGTGATTTTGCAATCCATAAACATATTGCATCTTCCGATCACGTGATGGGGGGCAACCATTGATCTCCACCACCATCAATCGTGTTCATCTATATCATTTCTCAGCATTGGACATAACTGTCGAGCAACTTTTTCACCTTGATTATAACACATCCGTTGATTCTGAGCACGTGCATCCTTCAGCCACTTTAGTAACCTACCAGATAATGTATTAAAACCTTGATGCATATACTAAAGCATTTTTATTATTCATTCGACACCGCCAGCTAAGACACATGGCACCCACCCATGATATCATGATCAGTTGAAACTTTGTGGTGGGGGCATCACGGGATCACAGGGAACGACTAAGATCAACCGATGGTTGATCAACAATCAATTAAACATTCCCTGCAAAATAAAACATTTATTAATACGAAGGAAGGGGACACCGCCTAGGCCAACGACAAACAATGGCTTAAGGTTGTTTTGAAACATGGGGCAAGGGCCGACCAAAACTTAGGAAACAGTAAAATCTAGGCAAAACATTAACTCAGTTATAAAAAGGGGCCCGACCTAGACGATGTAATGAGGCATAAGTCATTTTAACACCCACTCCAAAAAGGTAATGACCAAATAGATTTTACCCAAGGTTTTTCAATAGGACATTAGGATTTTTTAGGAAAGCCAAAGTAAAACCTAACCTTAACATCCTCCTAAACATTGTAGCAGGCCAAGACAAGGGCGAACACAAAATGGGATTCAAAGAGAAAAATTTGAAGCTCCATCAAAAGGCATAGGGATAGCTGTCAAGATTCAGGCCTAGAGGGTTGAACAAAGAAATGAGAATGTTTGATAGTGGATAGTTAGAGCCATTTAGCTATGATATTTTTAAAGACTACTTCATTAAGATGTATTTTTCCCTTTGCCAAGTTTCAGAAATAGATTTTAGACCTTAGATGCCAGTGTCTTATAAAAACAGTTATGGTATATTTGTTACCTAAAGTTCTTGAATTCATCTTGACTCTATACAAATGTATCTATTTTTTATTTGAACAAGAAAGAAAGAAAGCAACCAATTTGTAAATATTGTGAGATATTTAGAGCAACAAACTAAAAAATGAAAAAATGAAGGCCAATGTAATGCCCCGCCACGCAACCCTAGAGGAAGTTTCAATTCACTAAACAAGCGTACTAAATTTTTTTTTTAAAAAGAAGTAAAAGAAGTGAATTAAACCCACATGTTCAACTAAATTGACAACCTCCCCTAGGGTTACATAACTGAGATTACATAAACCCCATTAACCAACAACATTAAAAAAATACATTGAAAATAAATACACAAGTAATAACATTTTACATCAAAGAAAAGTACAAGATAAAGATAAAGCATTCATTTATATAAATCAGTTACAAAGGTCTATTACAATCCTCATTCCCAGAATGAGTATAAATACATAAGTCTGAATATTACAAGATCCACCTCATACACAAGAGGGTTAAAATTAACATTATTACATATGAGATACCAAGTACAAGAATTCTAAAGTAAGCAAAGAGAGATGTCCATCAAGAGTCTCGCCACCAAGTACTGAAGATCAAGGGGACCCAACGGTTATGGTGCATGTTCCACCCAACCATGTGGTACCCGAAGGACCAACCCCCATGCTAGGAGATAGTAACCAAGTAACATGGACGAGAAACCTACCACCTCAACCAAAGGCAGACTCATACTGATAAAAAAACTGACTCAACCACACATATGCACAATAAAGTTAAAACTCTAATCATGGTTACATTGCTTCCAGACATAATATGATCAAATGAGCTAAAAGAACATACGCACAACATAACACACGGTGTTATCCTAGACAGAGTGTCATCACAAGGTTTGTCATGAGATATCCTTTGGGCATTCTTCATAGGCTCCGGAAATCCTGGTGGCCTCAACCGAATCCCGACACTCATACAAACTCAAGCGGAATCATCTATCTCTCATAGGGACGAGATAGTGATCTTGCCATTCCAGGCCTTCTCACTCACCCCAAGTCTAAACAAACCCTTGTGCCTGTGAGTGAGGTTAACTTATCTTGGTTAATGTGAACTACATCCTAATATGCTAAGTATATTTACTTTAGTTTTCAGTTGTTAAAATCACTTCTGAAGGTTTCCTAGTTTACCTCTTTGGGCTCCGGCCCCTAACAAAAGCCACTCTTCTAATTGGATAACACACTACGGAATTAACTCCAAGGGTTACTCAAGTGCTACAAAGATTGCAACAATAAAACTCTCTCGAATCCTAGGAGGCAACACAAAGAATTCTACTCCAATACTAGGAGGACAAGACGAATGTAACACAACCCAAGGGAAATCAAGCAATAATATAATAAGGGAATGACTCACGTGTAACTGGAAGACTTTACAACCCAACTACACAATAATCAATCAAAAAATATTCATTTAAGGATACATCAATGAACTCATGCATTGGAAAAGAAAATACTACATTTGGTTATTCTAAAACCATGTTCCTAATCTAATGTTTCTCACAAAAGAGGAACTATTCCATTCTATACTTTAAATTGAACAATAATTCTTCATCAAAACTTAAACTTTTCAACTGAATTAAATCATGAGAGTGATAAACTTAGCTATAACTAGTTGTTTAGTTGGAGGATGCTTCTATGTTTAACAAGATATTTAACTACAACCTCCACAAAGAAATCTCATGCATATAACTAATATTCGTTATAAAAGAAAAATCTCCCTTCTCATTTGATTCGATAAATCCACTATATAAAAAAATTCATTCTAATAAGGTTAACTAATTTAATATAAAACATTAATTATTTTCATAACAATATACATATATATTAAATATCATATATATTTAAATATATAATATAAAAAGCATATATATATACTATATATAAAAAAAATTAAATATCATATTAAAAAAATTTAAACCAAATTAAAATTAAAATTGAAAATAAATTAAATAAAATTAAAATTAAAAATTAAAAAAAACATAAATAAAAATAAAAATAAAAAAAATAAAAAAATAAAAAACAAAGGCGGATGTGACAGTCCGCAGACTGTCCTACGGTCGGCGTACCCTGCCACTGACGCGGACCCTGCGTCGACTGTACAAAGCGTACAGCGGCCGGCGTCCATGGGGGCCGCAGTCCCATTGGAAAGTGCGTCCCCCGTACGGGTGGCGCACTGTGCAGTGGGTACTGCGTACCCACTGTATATAAAGCACAGGGGTGGGGGCCGAGCCCCCACCAAACATTACAAATTTTTTTTTATAAAAAAAATTTCGAATGACAAAAATTTCGGACGGAATAAAAATTTCGGATGAAATTAATTTCGTACACAGGTACGATATGCCAGGCCGTACGCGGCCAAAATAAAAATGGCATAATAAAATTTAAACAACAAAAATTTTATATGTATAATAATGTGGATTGTATATATCATTTCCAGAAAATGGTATATGCAATGTGTATTATTATACATGTAATTTTTTTTTTCAGAATTTTCAAAGCTAGGGTAATTGAAGAAAAAATGTATAAACAACCAGAAAATGATTTTCTTTTGCAACCATAGCAAACTTTCCAACAAAGATTAAATTCAGAAAACAATAAAACCATTCCCTTTCCTTTGTGTTTTCAAAATTTCAATGACACAAGAATAATGATTCAAAGATCTGGTTTTCTCTTCCACCATTTTTCTAATAGGGTTTGCATTTCCAAAATAAATGAATCTGAATATCAAATTAATGGAGTTTAACCTAGGGTTTCAAGAAAATTCCCCATTTGCAAATTTCTTCAAATTTAAACAAACTAGGATAAACTAGAAATATTAAAACAAGAAATAGAAAAGAAAACCTGGTTATATGCAGCCACCAAGATTATTGATGCAGACTTTCCTTTGAGCTCTTCACAATTCTTTTTCCACAATGCCAAGAAATTTCCAGCCAGCTTCAATCTACTAATTCCACCTTCTTTATAGAATTTCTCTCCCTTTTCAATTTAATTCTTCAACCAGAAATAATTTCTTAAACTTTCATCAAAAATTTCTCCAACAATTTTCCTGCCTGTCCAAAAATGAAGCAAGAAGAATCCCCAAATTTTCTGCCCTAAACTTATAAAATAACAATTCCAAAATAACCTAATGTAACCCTAATTCACTTTCAAATGCAAAAGTTGAATTTACAAGTTAATTTCATTTCCCTCTTTTCCAAAAGCCCTAACTTTTGACTTTTAATTAAAATTCTAATTTCTCAATATTCCCTTTTTGATTTAATTTAAACTTTACAATCAAATACTATTACATAATTATTATAAATTATCTAATAACTAAATTCAAACACAAGAGATTTAAATTTAATTAAATAAACAATTTAACTTTAATTAACTTACTCACAATTATTTATTAATTAAATTTAATCCTTTGAGATTTAAATCTAATTAAATAAATATTTTAACAAAACTAAACCACTTTCAATTATTTACTAATTTAATCCAACTCCATGAGATCTAAATTTAATAAATTAAATAATTCAACTTTAGTAAGCCTACTTACAATTATTTAATAATTAAATTTAATCCCTTGAGATTTAAATTTAATTAAATAAATAATTTAAGTTTAATTTCCAAAATCTATTTAAATATAACCAAAGAGCATAATATAAAATACTATAAAATAACCATTTCTTCCAGCCAAAGCAATATTCAAAAGACCAATTGAAAGGGTTAACACATTTCGAAACAGTACAAAAACATCCAATAAGATCTAACATGACTCAAACATCAGAGCTGACGACACACTAAGGCTAGGGTGTAGACCTGACACATGTTACCAAGTTATTATCTCCAATTCAACTTAACCGTTGGATCGACACGCTCAAACCTGTGGAACCAAGTGGAGTCGATGTCATGTACCTGCAACCTGTAATCAAATAATCAACATAATATATGTAGTATATAATTCACACCGTGAAGAAGAAATCTCGGAATCGCAGGGCGCTCGCAAGCGAGTGATGCAATTCCGTCTTCTTCACCAATACACTCATCCAAAACTGACACTAACGTCATAACAATAGTTTCATAACTAACCACATGATAATTCTACTATCAGCATTCATCCATCAAAACATGCAAAATCAAAACAGATAATCACATCACATAGTAATAGTTTGTCGCTCAAGAGTAGCGATCAAAATATCATAATAAATATGTCCAGTATCACAGTAGCTGTAATCCAAGCAAAGCATAAACAACATGAAAAATAGAAGCAAAACGGAGGGGTATTACAGTCAAGGCCTCTCTATTTTTCTCAGTTCATTTAAAATTTTTAGACGCTGCCAAACATCTAGCAAGCTATAACTATCATGCAAATTATATGATTTCTATTTGTTTTGTACTTTGGAACAGTTTAGAAGATGAAATTGTCTCCTCATGTAGAAGTACAAGCTGCCATATTCCTTCACAAGTTGGTACAAGAATCAAAAGATGAACCTATCAAATTGGAAACCAAACTTTTTGTGGTAAGAAGAATTGATTTTGACATGAATGACATGTTGTAACAACTTTATTAAGTAATACAATTTATTTAGTTATTTGAAAATTTGGTGATTTGTGTGTAGATATGCCACCATATGAAACTGAGTGGAAAAGAGCACTCCTTACCTTATCAAGTAATATCCAGGTAAGATGTTATAAAAAATAACTTGTGCTTTTAGTGAAGCTGGTCAACCTACTCACGCTTTTGCATGTTTAATTTTTTCCTTTTGGATTGAGCTACTTATGATAAATTTTTAACTTTCCTTGCAACCTATGTATTACCCTCTCAAGTTTTTAACTGGTTAAAAGCAATCTCTTATAAAGGATATAAAATTCCTTAGTACTTTAGATTGTCCTTTATGTTAAGCGAGGCATCTGACTATTGTTTATATAATTCAACTTTATTTGAGAGTAAAACATATTTAATCTCTATGTGGTAGATTTGGACACTAAAATGATATCATCCTTATTTAGCCATACACTAATTTTTTTCAGATGGATGTAATCATTAAGGAAGACGCTTTCATTATTCCCTTCATGGATTGAACTTTCAAGGAGTCCATCTAATAGTGTTGCCTATTGATATCCAAAGTAGGGATGTGAATAAGACTGATGACTATGCATGCTATATTGTAGATAAAATTCATAGATCTTTTAACTTTATCAAGGCATATAATAGGGTGGTCCACTTCAAATGAAACTCTTTATTATGCCATACTATTTTATTTCCAAAATTCATTTGTGAAGTTAGATTTGTATTTCCAAGTTTGAAAATCATATTTTAAAGCAACATCTCATTAGATTTCATTTTTAGACTTGTGCATTTTGAGAATTTCATTTCCAAATTTTGTTGTGCAAGTTCAATATTCTGATTTTAGGAGTCTAACAGCTGGAAATCATAGTAAAATAAGAATTTAATAATTTCTGGAATTAGCATTTTAAAGTGTTTTTGGGGTCATTAACTTCAGACTATCTTCTCTTTTGTAGGGGTGGTTGCATGTCGGATTTTTTTGGTGTAAAATATCATAATTATTAGATTTTGTTACTTGTCTATGATTAAAAATTATTGGAGTGTGAGTTTGATATTTTTTGAAGATCTAAATATTCAAACTTGGTAAAGAAAAATCATGTCAGATAATATTAGTCCAGAACAAAATGAAGAGTCACTTGATAGATTGTGGGCTAGATTGA
Source organism: Sequoiadendron giganteum (assembly GCA_007115665.2). NCBI lineage: Eukaryota > Viridiplantae > Streptophyta > Pinopsida > Cupressales > Cupressaceae > Sequoiadendron > Sequoiadendron giganteum. The sequence continues at coordinate 486,169,004 of CM021109.1, read as the reverse complement.
AAAGAAAGGGTGATGAGAAATGCTATTGTCCTTGCAATAATTGCAAGGGCTTAAAGACAAGAAAAATTTTAATCAAAGCAATTGAGAAACATTGTAAGCAACATGGTCATGTTGAAGGGGGGCATGATTTTCGTCCATTGGTAAGTTGTTCATTATATGTGTTTATATTGATTAAATTTGTAAATGTTTATATTGTTTTAACATTTGATATATATATAAAATCACTTGATCATGATCATGGTTTATTTGTGTCTGTCATTATTATAAAGGTGGGGCACCCTAGGGCACATGATATGGATTACCATGGCCTAAAGAATGTGGTTTTGCAAGCGGAGGAACATGGAGCTATGAATATCGAAGATGAAGTTAATGATCATATGGAAAAAGATGATCATGCACCGGAAAACGTAGTTGAAGATGATGGTACAAATACATTGATCCATGACACATGTAGTGGCACAGTTGATTATGTTGATCGAGATGACTTTGATGATGTTCATGATTTACCTGTACTTGAGAAGGCATATGAGCCCCTTTATGAAGGCTCCCAAACAACTCTTCTCTCTGTTGTATTGTTGTTGGTGAACTTGAAGGTTATGAATGGTTTATTCAACATATAAATCTCATAGATGTTAAGGTATGTCATTTATGTCATCTTTTTTCATCTATTTTAATTGTTGTTAGTTCATCGCTAGTAAATAAAGGATGAAGTATGTACCATTAATATTTTTTATATTATCAAATTATTTTTTGTTGTAGATTGATTGGTGAATTTTTGTTACCACCATCAAATATTTTACCTCGCTCATACTGAGATTTATCTGGCATTATGAAAGATATTGGAATGGAGTATCAAACAATAGATGCATGTTCCAATGATCATATTATATATCATAAACAATATGAATTTTCAACAGAATTCTCGGAATATCATATCAGTAGATATCAAACAGATCAAATAACAAAAAAGGTGCTTTGAAAGGTTCTTCGTTATATTCCCATTATTCCACTTATGCAACAATTATTTAGGTGCGAAAGCTTAGCACAATTTATGGATTACCATGCACAAAATAGAAGTGGAGATGACATTCTTTGAATGCCAGCGGATGGTTTTGCATTTAGGGACATGGAGGAAAAATGGCCACACTTTAAAGAAGAACCTCTTGATCTCAGACTTTCATTGGCAGCGGACGGTGTCAATCCATTTGGAGAGTTGGGATCTATTTACTCAATGTGGCTTGTTTTTGTTATCAACAATAACATTCTTCCATGGATGTCAATAAAGAGGGAGCACATAATGTTGGAAATGATTGTTCCAGGTATTTGTTTAGATCAATTTTCTTTAACGTGGTAGCATCTCATTTGTCTTATTTGTTGCATAATGACTTCTATGTTTTTTCATTTAATAGTCATGTACATTAATTTATATATATTGCAGTAAAATGGTTATAATAATTATGTAATGTTTATATTCATTCAACTAGGTAAGTACCAAGTTAAAGATATGAATGTATATATTGAGCCTCTTATCGACGAGTTAATAACACTATGGAATGGCGTGACTATGTATGGATAATTCATGATGCCATAGGGCTAACACATTTTTCTGGTATGTTATAACGTTCAACTGCACGTCTTTAATGATATTTAATTTTATGAAGTAGATATCATGCATGTTTTTTAAATAATCTATTCATTATATATAATTATAAAAATTGACATATTTAATCCAATTATATATGATTTGCAGGTCTTCAAACAAAGGGAAAATTTGCATGTCCAATTTATGGTCCAAAGATGAAATCTCGTTGTTTAACAATTTTAGGAAAGTAGGTGTTTGATGAGCACAGGGACTTTCTCCACATAAATCATCAGTATCGAACTACTGAAAATCATCTTTTCAATGGGAAAGAAGAGACTACATCAAAACCACGAAGAATGACACCTCACCTATGGAAGTTGGAATATAATAGAATTAATCATCGAGGTTATACATCAGATCAAATTGTTTATCTATCATATATGATATTTTTTGAATTTATATTTTTATATTGTGTTGTGGCTACTCATGCTGTAATTGAAAATGATTGTCGTTGTTAATTTGTTTAACTTATATGCTTCATGAAGGTCGTCAAGACATTAATGGTCGGCTTCCACAGGGACTGGAAATTTATCCCAGACAATTTAGTAGGTTGCCCTACTATGAGTAGCTACAAATTGTGCATTTGTTTGATACAATGTATATCAGAAAGAATATGAAAAAAACATTATGGAAAATATTGGATGGAAGGCATGACAAAGAAAAAATTGTCAAAACTTGTAGTGACATTCAGGAAGCCAATCATGCAATGAAAAATGTCATTCAATTAAATAGCGATGAAGACCAAATTAATATAAGTTCCCTTCCTTGGTTATTAACGAAGCAACAAAGCAATGCTATAAAAGAAGTCATACGAAAATTTTGATTTCCCACAGGATTTGCTGCAAACATAAACAATATCATAACAAAGAAAGGTGAATTTGGGTCAGGGATGAAAACACATGATTGACATACCTTCATTAAGGTAATTATTCTAGTATACTATATATATATATTTGTATACTACATGTACTTTTCAGTGTATTATGTTTACTACTTTTGGAAAAATATTAATGAAAAGATCATTTTATAATTGTTGCAGTACGTTCTACCTCTATCTCTCCCAGACAACTTCGACAACAATGTCAAGCAAGTTATATATGATCTTGGAAAATACATGAGGTAAGTAGCGATATTTGTTTAGTTTGTTGTATATTTTTTTTAAATCTCGTTAATATATTTGTGCCTTGAATCACTTGTAGATGGTTGTCATCTAAAGCAATCCACAAATAAGATATAAATTATTGGAAGAGAAAAATTTCTCATCTAATGTGTGAAATGCAAAAGTGTCTACCTTTGATATTTTTCAATGCACAAGAACACTACCTCATACACCAAGTTGAAGAGGTTGAATTGTGTGGACCTGTACACACAAGGTCAATGTGGATGGTTGAAGGGTACTAGAATTTTTTGAAGGCTTTGGTTAGACAAAGAGCACATCTTGAGGGTTCTATGGTGGAGGCATATATGGTATACCAGACCATGGTGTACATTACTAAATATCTTCCTAAGTTTGTAGCAAAGATCCATATAGATTGCATTTGGGATCCCAACTCCATTAACAAATTCGAAGGGGAGTACCTGATGGGGAAAGGTAGATTGAGGAAAGTGACAGGTAATTATAAGATGGTCATGGAGATTAATTAGAATACATTTTACATTTAGTTTTTATGTATATTATACTTATTTAATTATTAATCTTCAATATTCATCAATTATAAATTAAGGTCGTATACCGTGGTAATTAACTAATTATATGTCGTTTGTGAATTTCAATTTTTTTTGATACAGTTGGTCAAGAGTGGGATGCACTACATTTGTACGTCGCAAACAATCTTGATTGGATGACGGTATGGATTGAACAATGTAAACAATCTGATCACACATTAATATGGGAAGGTGTGGCTTCATTGGTTAAAAAAGCTCATCGTAATGGAGATTCCAATGTTACACCAAGGGAAATTGATTTAGCATATGGTTTAAGAGATAAAAAAGTACGTATAAATATATTAATCACCCATATTATTTAATTATTTTCAATTATATTGATGTATATATATGTTGATAATTTTTTCTTTGCATACTTTCGACCAAGAATAAATATGTTTATCACTGACGATATTGCAATAAGTTTTACATGTTTGATATATTGCAGGTGAAACACCACAAGGCTATGTGGTGCAATGGTCATAAATTTTGAATCAAAAATTTGGATGATATGAAGAAAACTTATGATTCTAGGATAATTGTAGTCTTGCAAGTGACTAATGTTTCATCTAGAAGCGACATACATCCAGAAGTCTCAAAAAATCAATACTATGGGATTTTGGATGATATACTTGAGTGTGACTTTAAGTCCTTCAAATTAGTTTTGTTTGTCATCCTATGGTAAGGCTACAATTGAATGGAAATGATTCTGAGAGAACTGTTATTGAACATGATAATGGATTTACCATGGTTAATACAAGGTATTTTGAGTGAGCTGGAAATGAGCCCTATGTTCTTCCAAGCCAATTTGAGCAGGTATTTTACTCAGAGGTTCCAGGTAAAGTGGGTTGGTCATATGCTGTTAGACATGATCCAATAGGAAGTTCGGTAAATTATAATGTGGTGGAAGAAGAAGATACTGAAGAAATAGAAGATGATGTAGATGATGATCAGGATCAACAATTAGTTGATGATGTGGTTGACGAAGATGTCAAAGAGGAGGAACTAGATCATGATGATGTAGGAGTTAATGTTCATGAAGATGATATCCGTGTGGATGATGACATTATCGAAATTGATATCAATGACGATGATGATGATATGACCAATCCTTACAATGTTGAATCTAGATCGGATGATTCAGACAAAGAGTTGGATGAAGAAGAAGATCAATGACATTGAAATGTATGAGTTATGTGATTGTATTGTCTATTTGATATTAATTTCTTGATAGAATTATATTTGACTTATGTGGTTACATAATTAATTTATGATATTTTTAATTCTAATTATATTTGAATTATATCAAAATATGTTCAGTTAACAAACGTAAAAAATAAAATGGATAAACTAAAAGATGAAAGTGTGAGATTAGTGCCTTGTTGGGTGTATGGAGTCTAATGAAGATCTATAAAAGTGTAATCTATGATGGCAATAATTCAAACTATTTGGTACACAGATGTAGTTTATAACTTGTATAAATGTGCAAGTAAATGACTGACAAACTCTACTTGAGATATAATGACAATCCTAGTTATGCGATTCTTCTTATTGATCCAATTGATACTCTTCAATTACTGTGATTGACTAGAAGGGTTTAATCTTTACTTGAAAGAACCAAATAATCACATCACATAAATACATCAAATGTGTATCGGTAAACTAAATATATATATGATTGATATATCAATTTAAACAACAGAAAATCATCAAAATGGAGACAACCAGATAACTATATAATTCCACAAATAGATGATACCAAGATTAAGGCACAGGTTCAGACATCTTCATTAACTTCATCAAAATTCATACATGCATCTGAGTCTTTTAAAGGAAGGTTTCATTGCAAACTATCTATTGTATCTTTCTCCTATCCGCCTATATTTGTTTTACATTATGAAACAGATATAAATATATCAAAATTGTGAAAGGGCGCGTCCTTTCAGAAATGTTTTTTTCTTAACAACAATAACAAACTAGAAATTTTTCTCTATTAAGCCATAAATATATGTTTTCAGAAACTTTCCATTGGTAGGTGTCTCACGATCTGTTCATAACTTTGTCATCTCGGTAAGCTGGCCGCTTGTGTGTATCAACAACCTCCAGCGCATTCCTTATGGCTATCTCCATTTTAAACATCTTCTCATTTTTTTCACATGCCCCGTCCATTGTTAAATCATTTCCTGTGGCTGTCTCCATAATTGTTTACATCATTGTCTCATATTCCTTCATCCATCTGTCTTTTCCCTTTAGTTCCCCTCCATCTTCTAATAACATTGGTACTCCCATTTTTGTGACATTGATCATCCCCTGCTCATCACCTTGCAATTCATCATGGAAGTCTTTATGTTTTTTCATAAAATGGTTTCTAGTATCAATAGCTATGTTATCAGGGGCATCCCTTTGGTTTATTTCTTGGAACTTCTCTTAGATCCGGCCATCTATCCTCTTGTGTTCTTGTAGTGCAGTAAAATTGTTTGAATGTGTTCCCCAGAGCTTACTCAACCAAGTCATTGAGTTGGTCTACCTCTTCCTTATTATTGCAGTGAGTGCATCACATTTACCTCGTGAGTACGCTTTTCATTCTTCCCACTGGTCTCTTGCCTAGGAGCTTTCACCATGATTCAATTGCTTTGTGGATCCCAACATGATTCCCATCATGTCCTTCAAGTGATCAATTTGTTTGAGTAGTCTCTCATTATTAATCTTATACATTTCTTTTTCCTTGATTAGCTTTTGGATTTGGTCTTTATTTAATTTAGCCACATTAATGCTAATTTCTGTTGTAGCTATTAGATCAACCTCACCAACTTTTAACATCATTACATGTCCAAAAGCCTTTTCAACATTGATTACAATAGATTTCTTGTGTGGAGGATACATGGCCCATATCATAAGTGATCCCTCATCTGAGTTATACTTAGATCTTGCATAAATCTTTGTTACCCCCTTAGGAGTGAGTTTATGTGTGGTGTTACTATTCTTCAAAAAACTATCAAAAACCAAAGCAGAGTTTAAATCCAACCCAGGAAAGATCATGACACGTGCATCTTCTAATAATTTCCTTCCTTTGTTAGGGGTCATCCTCTTCATTTCTTCTTCCACACTTGATTTTAAGTCATTCAACAGTTGTTCCTCATTACTTGGTGTAATATTCTCCACTGATTCCCTTATTTATTTTCCTTTTATTTTGCACAAAAAGGTTTTAAATTTTGAGGTTTTAATGAATTCATCATCAGACACAAATGATTTATATGCTATATGCCTTGTGTCAGTAGCTGCACTCCCTACATCTGGTTCCCTGGCAACATACTTGTAGTCTTGAGTTTTGAATCTAGAAATTTTATCAATTGTATTGCTAGGCCTACCATCACTAGATGCCTCTTCATCAGAAGATAATAGTTATGTATCTTGCAATCCCCTATTATACTCATCAAGAACTTTTTTGACTTCCTCTACTTCCAAATTCTTGATCAAGTCATCATACAGATAGGGTATGTGATTGTATCCTCCCAAGTTCATTTTATTTTTGGAAAAATCAATATACCCTTCTAGATCAAATCCTTTTTGCAGTGGACCCTTCTTCATGTTGTATTATAGCAATTTGTTGAGAACCATGTCATATCCATCCCTTGCTAATATAGTGAAATCACCGAAGCATAATGTACTAGGCATAAATGCCTGCTTTCTGAAAGAACTGAGATTCATAACATCTAAAAAGTCCAATTGCCTAGCAATCTCCAAATATGCAATCCTATCAGGTACCGTCTTGGGTAGAATGAAGGGTCCATCTTCAAATCTATATACTCTTATCATAGTCGCATCTTCTAGATAGTACCAGTCTCCCCAGTTGTGGTTGACAGGTCCATTGAAATACTTAGGCCTTAAAAATCTTTTTATTTCATCGGACAATGTGTAATGCCCCGCCAAGTAACCCTAAAGGAAGTTGTAATTAATGACTTAAGCGAACCAATTTTTTTTATTTTTATAAAGTGTAATTAACATACACATTCACCTACTAATTAACAACAACCTCTAAGGCTACAAGGTTGGGATTACTTAAACCTACACAAACATCTTACATAAACCGTAGAATATTATATACTTTATGAAATAAACATCATACAACATAAGGATACCACATAACATAATAAGATAAACATCCAAGATACAATTTTATAATCATTTACTGAATCCAATAGTTACATCACTCATTCCCAAAATGAGGCAATAGAACATAAGTGTTACAATTACATAATTCCACCTCATAAACATAAGAGGGATATTTAACTTATACAAACTGAAATATTACAATGCAAGAATAACACAAAAACCGCGAGCTGTCCAACTGGATGTCTCGCCACCAAGTACTGAAGATAAATGGGGACCCAACGGTATATGGTGCATGTTCCACCCAACCAAGTGGTACCCGAAGGCCCACCCCCCATGCAAGGAGATAGTAACAATGTAACATGGACAAAGATCTACAACCTCTAACCATAGGCAGACTCATACTGACTCCACCAAACACCAGTACAACACAAGTACAACTCTCACATCACTGACATAGGTCATATTGCTTCCAAACATAGAATAAATCAAGTATGTTCAGAGAACCATACACATAACATAAATACTAACAATTGTCCTAGACAGAGTGTCATCGCATAGCTCATAATAAGTTACCCTCAGCGGATCTTCATAGGCTCCGATAATCCTGGTGACCTCTACGGACCCTCGACCCTCATACTTACTAGTGCAGAATCAAATACCTCTTATACTGACAAGATAGATGACTATGCCATTTCAGGCCTTTCCACTCATTCCAAGCCTTAACTAGCACTTGACTATGAGTGAAGCTAGAACTTATCTTTTTAGTGTGTAGTACTCCCCAAATTTTCATTTCAATTTTAGTTATCACTTGATTAAACTCACTTCCATAAGTTACCCAAATCTTACCTCTTTCAGGCTTTGGCCCCTAATGGAAGCCACTCCTCTATTCGACAACACGCAAACAAAACTAATCACCAAGGGATTCACAAGTGCATACAGCCTAGGTATCAAAACCACTCCATCTCAAGGAGGAAACAATTAATAGAACTCACTCCAAACATCTTGGAGGCAACAAAACACATAGCCCACTCCTTTCATAGGAGGTATAAAACATCCCCGTTCATGGAAACCGGATAAATACTGAAAAGACACCATGCACTACCCAAGGGAAAAATAACTGGTTGACATAAGGAAACGACAACTCTCTTAGATCCTCTAAGATTCTCTGGAAGACTTACAATATTGGACTAACACATAATCCCATATCCCAAAATACAACATGATGACATAGCTACAAAAGCAATCAAGTCATTAATCAAATCTAACATTTGGATTTTTTAAATCCATACTCATTCAATAGGTCACGTTGACAAAATCAAAGGCACGAAAACTAGATCATCTGAAATAATCATAAACCATATTTCCTCTTTCTTTATAGGGAATCTTGAACAATTAAACTCACATCTCTTTGCGAAATACAAGGAAAATAAATCATTTAAGGCAATCACGAGGATATTACTATTTTTGGATCTTCTAAATCCATAACTCTTTCATATTTCATTCTCAATCATTAAATTGCTCAAATAGACAATAAATAAATTAAAATAATTTATTGCCTCTTTAATATAAACAACTCCTTAATTAACTTTTAAAACAACATAAAATCTATGCAAGTAAATCCTTTCCAATTCTTTTAACCAAAACCCATACCACATTCAATTTTCCTTTCAAAACATGCAATTTCTTCAATGTATAATAAAATATATTTTTTTCCTTATCTAATTTACCATGCAATTTAAATCTTATCTCTTAAAACCTCCATGCAAAACTCGATTACATGTGTCTAAATAAAACAACATAAAATATTGCATTTACTCTCATTAGAAACTACTCATGAAATATATACATTAATGTATAATAATATATTAAACTATATACCTTATATATATATATACACTAAATATATCAATTAATATTTACAAAATACCAAATTGTAAAACCAAAATAAAATACTCTTATTTATTAATTTTCCAAATTAAACATATTGATATAATATACAATATCTAATCACTTCATATATACACAATATATATATAAATAATATACACATTCATTATATATATATATATATATACTACTCACATATTTAATTATGATTTACATATATAACATATGCTAAATTAAAATTCGAACTATTAAAAATAAACAATTCATATTAAAAATAAAACTCTTTGCAAATTTCAGAATTACAAGGGAGCGAATTTCGAAATTCATTTTTCTTTTGTTTTAATAACACCACAGGCTTTCGCAATGTTTGGGGGCGGTTGCGCTATGCATAGCCGAACCCCAAACCCTTGGAGCGGCTACATGGAGTGAGGGGCGGCGCTGCCCTTGGCAGCGCTCCCTCCACACATTATGTGGAGGGTGCTGCCAATGGCAGTGGCGCCTCCCATTCATTCCCTTAAACCCCCGCAAGACACAGGCAACAAAAAAAAATAACAGCGAATGAATAAATTCGCTTCTTCATAGTATCCTAAAAAAAAAAATGAAAATACTTTTGGTTTCCCAAATTTCATCGGCCGTACGGCGGCGAATGTAATAAATTAAAACCAGAATTTATATCAATACTAAAATTGTATATATATATATATATATATAAATTCTCATATGTATATATATATAATATATATATAAAGATAGATTAATCATAATAAAAAAATTGGGAGAATTTCAAGAGAATATTCACCCACAGGTGAAATTATACAAATTTTTCCAGAGAACAATAAATTTCACAGAGGTTTAGAACTAATTCTTTTGATTCATTTTCCTGAATTCTTAACCAATAAAAGAACAATAAAACCCAAATGGATCTAAATTAAAAATCAGAAGTTTTCTAATCCTCTAGTTTTCTTCAGCACAATTTTCATAGAGGTTTTACAAGATTGATTTAATTTTTCTACAGAGATTTAAATTCTTTAATCAATCTAATGTTTTGTTTAACCTCAAGGTTTGATTTAAACAACAAAACAATCCATTTCCTCAAATAAATTTAATTCTATAGAGGTTTACATAATTTCCTGAAGAAATTTCCACAAAAACATTAGAAGCTTTAAATTTATTTTATTTATTTTCTCTCTTCTAATCATAAATTCCTTTTCTAAAACCAATTCAACAACCAATTCTTTAATCTCAACACTTTTAAATGTAAATAAAGATCAGTAAAATGACCACAGAAGAAAACCTGATTCAAAAAGCTACAGGTAATGAAAATTTGATGCAGAGCTTCCTCCAAAGCTCCTACAGCTTATATCCAACAATTCAATGATTCCAACAAAGAAAGCAATCCACAAACACAACAAAGATTTCCAGAATAACTACAATGCAAATCTATAGACAAGAATTTCCTCAAATCCTTTCTCTGTATAATTTTTCCCCAAAAAATTTCTTCTCTGCTCTCAAGAAACTTTTTCTCTTTTCAAAATCCTCTTCTTGAATGAAAAATCCATGAATTTTCAATCAACTCTTCTTCTTAATTAAACATGCACTTAAGTCCTCAATGAAAAATATCTTAAACAACCAAATCTAATTTGCATGCAATTTATTAATTCCAATTAATAAATTAATTTCCAAAATTGAAACTAATTTCCATTTAATTTCTCAATATAATTTAGTAACTTCTAATTCAAATTTAATTCCCAAATAAACATTTAATTACAATTTCCAATTTAATTTCCCACAAATTGAAATTAAATTCCAAAATTAATTTTAATTGTTTTCTTTCTTTTAATTTTCTAACACCACATTTAATTAATTAATTAAATTATTTAATAACTAAATTTATCCCCATGGATTAAATTTAATTAATTAAATAAATTAAATTTAATCAATTAATTTAAAAATAAATTTCTATCCACATTGCATAATTTAAATTAAATAACCATCAACATGATTTAATGCAATTATTCTAAGTATTTATTTCCAAATCAAGAATCCTTTCAAAATTAAATAAGATAAAAGCATGGCAATCAATGACTCGACACACACGACTGATGACACACTAAGGCTAGGGTGTAGACTTGACACAAGTTACCTAGCTACTATCTCTCGTTCAACTTAACCATTGAATCGACACGCTCAGACCTATGAAACCAGGTGGAGTCGATGTCATGTACCTACAAACCTGAAAACATAATAACCAATATCATATAATATAACAACATATAATACACACCGTGAAGAGGAAATCATAGAATCGCAGGGCGCTCACAAGCGAGTGATGCGGATCCATCCTCTTCACCAATACACTCATCAAAACTGACACTTCCACAATACATCAAATATTCTCATATGCACTAACATGTTATATTACTAACATCATTACACCATTAAAGCATGTAAAACAAATCATCAGATAAACCAAATCACATCCAATAGTCTATCACACAATAAATGGCGATCAAATACACACACAAGATAAAGTATCTGAATATCGAAAAACATAAACCAAAACAAAACAAGGACACACTGTCCAGTCCATAAAGAAAAACGGAGGGGTGTTACACAATGAGTATTGACAATGATGATTGTAAAATCTGTACAATGGTTTCACAAAAAACTCTTCAAAATGTAGATAACAAGAATTAGCAAATCTGCAATCCCAGGTGGCAGTCTAGATTTGTACTGGTAATAAGCTTCCTTCCTTATCAAATTGTACAACCCTTAGTTTTTCAGGCCACATCTGCAATTCTTGTCCACAATAAAGTATCATATGCATTAGGATTGAATAAGCATCCAAGTACAAGATAGGAGCTCCACTTTTTAATGCCATAAGTCCTGAATCAAGTACTTTAAAGATGTGTGAAGCATAATAAAAAAACCTTGAATTGTGACATTGGATGTCCGCTGCAATTACCGTGGGTACAATTGACATGTGCTCAGGGGTCCCCATTCCCAACACTTGACACACTGAAAAACATGTGTACCTCATGTAGGGTTCAAACAAATCAACATGGAATGGGGGACCATCACTGTCATTTAGTGGAACTGAAACACCATCTTTCTTAGACCTGTGTAGTGGCAACCTCCAACCCTTGTATAAAGTATCCATCCTCCAGAATTCCTTTTCCAGCTCTTCAGGTACAATTTTTTCACCACACACTTCCTCTAGGTTAAAAACCTCATAGATGGCAGCTTCAGATACATGTATAAACGGTTTACCTGATGGATCACAAATAGCTTTACATTTGGATTATAATTGGCAGCTAGCATTTTCACCAATTCTACATTTACAAATACATTGGGGCAGACTAGTTTCCCTTGTTTTAACTTCCAAGGATTGCACACTAGTTAAAGGATTGCACACTAGTTCGTATCGGTTCCTTCATTGGTAATGAAAAATAAACAACTCATATCCCCTAATTGGGGTCCATATGTCTCGTATATGCTTGTATTTATCCTCTAACTTTTTCACTTCTTCCCTAAGTTGCGCAGATCGCTTGGCCTTCCCAGGGTACTCCCGTCACTGTACACTGTACAGTCAGCGATTGTGTAGGTGTACCAACGCGTGTGATAGCTGGTGGTACCGCCATCCACCGTACCGGCCTTTAATGTAATTTATTTTTTATTATTTAAATTCCCTTTTTTTAAAAGAAATTTCGGCGGCCTTTAAGGTCTGTGTAATTTGTATTTTTTTTTTTGGTTAGGAAAATTCGTGATGGTATATTTATATACAGTATAATACATATCTATTATATATGTAAATATATAATATGCAAAAATATACTATGTATCAAGGTTTATTAATTAATATATATTCTGTGTAGATATTATATATATATATATATATATATATATATAAATATATTTATATGGGAATAAGTTAATGAGTTATTTTTGTTATTCTGTTTTATTTTCCAAAATTATAAAATTGAGTTTAGATAATTGGGGTTGAGATGAGTTGTATAAAATATATATATATATATATAGATAATAGTCAGCTTGTATATGTATATTTAAATGTGAGCACGATCAAGTGTTTGTAATTATTATTTAATTTTTGAATTTGAAAGGAATAGATGTGATAGTTAGGAATTTTGAAAGAAATATTTCTTCCATGAGTTTATTGATTTTAATGCAAATTTGATATCCTGTTTTGTAATATTTGGAATTATCCTTTCTATATAAAAGTAAAGATAATTATTTCAGTTTATCATTTATCTGATTAAAGTAATTGACTATTTATTGAAAAGTATCAGATAAGAATATGGATTTAATATATCCAAATATAGCATGTTTCCTTGCTTGTGTTCTTTTGTTAATTAGATTCCCTTGTTAATGATTGCTGAGGAAAGGGTGAATTGTGTATTTATTGTAAAGTCTTCCAGTGTATGTGGGTCATTCCCATGTTAGTTGATGTTCGTTTTTCCTTGGGTAGATTTATTTGAGTTGTTTTCCTCCAAATGTTGGAGTGAGATTCTTTATTCGTCGTCTCCTAGATTAGGAGAGACTGAGTTATTCAGTTCTATAACACTTGAGTCACCCTTGGAGTCTAGATTTGAGTAGTGAGTTATCCATTAGAGGAGTGGCTTTTGTTAGGGGCCGGAGCCCAAAGAGGTAAACCGGGTAACCTTCGAAAGTATTTTTAAGAAGTGATAATTAAAGCAAAGTACTTAGATTACTAGGATGCATTCACATTAACCAAGATAAAATTAACCTCACTTGTAGACACAAGGGCTTGTTTAGACTTGGGGTGAGTGAGAAGGCCTGGAATGGCAAGGTCAACTAGCTTGTCCATACAAAAGGTAGTTGATTCCACTTGAGTGAGTATGAGGGCCGGGATTTGGTTGAGGTCACTAGGATTACCAGAGCCTATGAAGGATGCCCAGAGGAGATCTCATGACGCACCTTGCGATGACACTCTATCTAGGATAACCTTGATTTTATGTTGTGTGTATGGTTTCTTTAGCACACTTGATTTTATTACATCTGGAAGCAATGTAACCATGTTAGTGTTAGATTTATATTGTGCATAAGTATGGTTGAGTCAGTTTGTTCAGTTAGTCAGCCTTTGGTTAGAGGTAGTAGATTTCTTGTCCATGTTGTATTTTTACTATCTCCTAGCATGGGGGGTGGGCCTTCGGGTACCACTAGGTTGGGTGGAACATGCACCAAAACCATTGGGTCCCCCTTTGTTCTTCAGTTCGTGGAAGTGAGACATCCAGTTGGACAACTTGCAGATATTATTATTCTCTTCTTGTACTATTGTAATTCTTCTTGTATCAGTTGTTTTTACCCCTCTTGTTGTTATGAGGTGGATCTTGTAATTATTATACTTATTTATTTTTACTCATTCTAGGAACAAGGATTGTAATCTTGTAATGGTTTATGTAATGGAATTATGTGATGGTTAATCTATTCTTATCTTGTATTTACTTATGTTAAATGAATGTCATTCTTGAGTTATTTAATGCAATGTAATTTAGATGATGTATGTTAATGGGAATTAAGTAATCTCTGTTACGTAGCCTTAGGGGAGGTTGTCAATTATAGGTGAACATGTATGTTTAATTCACTTTATATAAAAAAAAAATTAATACGCATTTGTAGTGAATTGAAACTTCCTCTAGGGTTGCGTGGCGGGGCATTACATGCCTAGCCTTAGGTCCTGAGCCGGGAAATTGATCAATTAAGTTCTGGTTTAACTTCCTCTCAGCTACCCTTGGTTCCTTCTCTGCTTCAATTTTTTCCTTCTTTCCTCTAGGGTTTTTACACTCACTCTATTTCCTACCTTTTTCTTTTCCTGAGCTAGTGCTTTCAATTTTTATGAATCACAAAACCAGAAATTTAATTGCAGGGAACTTACAAGTTTATTTAGAATTCTTTGACTGCAAGATCCTTTGGCCCTTCGTCCGTTCCTCTGTTGCTAACTTTGCAAAATTCACCTTCAATTTCTTTTCTCAATTCAGGAAATCATCAACACATTTGGTAGTAATACTGCCATTAATGTCCTAGCTTTGAAGACGAGCATAGCTGATATTCGAATTTACCCACTCTCACATCAAATGTTCTATCGACAAGACAATTGAAACTTTGGGTGATCCTTTTATTCAGGCTTGACTAACGTTCATTAAACATTCTTTTTGTCAGGGAGACATTACGCCGATATCACATAATCTATCCATCTGATTCATATAAATGTCACCAAGATTGACCCCGACGAATATCTTGATCTGTTTGTGTCTTCATAAGCAAGACATGATATATCACTAAGACATTCAATAATTTTTCTGATGTTATAAATCTCCCTGATGATTATTCCTTCGATCTCAAGTATGTCGCTAAGACTCCTTCCAATGTAATCTTATTGGTGTGACATAGTGGGTCGGGAGGACATTTTGAACTCATTCCGATAGCGTTTGTCTTGGGCGATAGTATGTTTCTTTGTTTTGTTAGAAACACAAGATGAGTGTTTCGGTGATGATATTTCATCAGTGAGACAAATGGACTTCATTGATGAGACCTATATGCTCGGTATGACCTTTCCATTTCACCCCGATGGAACTTGTCTTGTCGATGATATGGGTTATTTGAATACTAGATTTTGGAGGTTTTCATGATATCAAATGGTCAAGAATGATGTGATCATATGTGACCAATGTAGAATTTTGTGTGTTGTCACTTGTAATTAATGTATTTGATTATTTTGAATCTTTTTAGTTTTTGGATATCATCATAATTAATAAATTTAAAACTTATCAACTTCAAATATTTAATATTTTTAAAATTAGAATTTAGTTTAATGTTACAATATAAAAAAGTTTGTATGTGAAAATGAAAAAAAAGGACAACATAAATAATACTTTTAAATTTGATTTAATTTTTTTGTATTATATATAAGGGGGTCACAAAAATAGAACCAGTTACAACGAAATGTACAAAAAGCAAGAGGCCAAGCCTCACAGCAAGAGTAACATGATAACTACATATCTGAAAGTCCTATACAAAGATACAAGAAGGTAATCAGAAGACTAATGTAAGATATCATCATGGGTGTCTACCCAAGTTGTCCACCTCATAGATCCCTCCATCCACACAATTTTTTTGTTCTCCTGGATTTGAGCAAGCATAAGGAATTGGTCCTTTTTGAGTTCCTATTTTTCTTAACCTCTTGGTTAAACTTCTTGCAAGTCCTCTCAAAGATCTGTAGGTTATCCATATTCCTCCTCCATTCATATCCATCCTTCATCTCATAGATGAAGAAAGTGGGATATCCGGTCTTCAGGAACCTTTTGAGCTTTTTCTTATCCATCATCATGGTAGTATGAACCTGCAAGAAGATTTTAAAATATGTGAGTTTTCGAAAAGACTTAGTAAGAACTTTGGGGGTGTTTTGATACCTTTCCTCATTCCTAGATTTCCAGAACAGATTAGTATCTTTTTTTAGCCCATCAATATGCCCAATGATGATTTCAAGAATATTAATATTCATAGGATAAGTGATACCAAACATATGCCAAATTTCCTTAGCAAAAATACAGTCAAAGAGAATGTGTCTTCCTGATTCAGGTATTCTACACAAGTTACAGTAATCAGCCGCAAAATTATCTTTTCTAATTGGGAGTCTATCAAGAACTGACAACCATTTAAAACATTTTATTTTAGGCTCAATAGAGCCTTTCCATAATATATCAAAATAATTCTTCCAAGAGAAAATGTCAAGGGTGGAGTACCAAACAAAATTGACATGGTCAATGATGGCATCATTATATCCAATCACTTTGTAAATGTTTTTGGCTTTGATTTTGGATATAATGGTCCCATCTGGCCATTTGCAGTTTAAATATCTATGAGAGTCCATATGACAAGTAGTAGGTAAGTCCTTGGTAGCTTTAAGAATCATATTATAAGTTTTCTTCTGGGAGGTCGGGATATCAAAATTGCTTCTAAGCTCATCCCAACTAATTAACCTGTCATGCTCAAAGAGGTCAGCTAATTGAGAAATGCCCATATTAGTCCAGTATCTAGCAGAGTAGCCTTAGGAGAGGGCGAGGGGTTTTCCAGATAAGTACAGGTTCCACCAGATGGATCTTTCACCATATAGCTGATTATCATCATGGAAGGCCTTGTTAGTAATATAACTCTTGACATGATTCCAAGCTTTCCATATGGATCTAAAGATAGTAGATCCTTGTACAACAATAGGTAAGTTGCCAATGATCAAATCATTAAGAGGCAGATTCTTCCAGGATTTTGCAATTTTGGGGAATCCCCTTTCTATATTGTTCCTAACAAGGATCTTCCATGGATCATTACCATCCATAGAGCGAAAAATCCATTTGGCGGCAAGGGAAATCCCTTGGAGTTTAAGATCCTTCAAGGCCAAGCCCCAAGGAGCTTATCAGTATGACACCAATCCCATTTAACAACATGCCTATTTCTATTTCCTTTACCATCAGACTAGATAAAGTTTCTGACGGCCTTTTATATTTCCAAGATTTGGTAGTTACTGAACATCCAAGTTGAGGAATAGTAGATATTGTAGGAAGAAAGAATATTTTGGCAGACTTGAACTCTGGCAGCCAAGGATAAGGATCTATTGTGCCACTTATCCAGCTTTTTAGTGATTTTATCTTTAACCCAAGACCACATATCCTTAAGGGAGGGTTCAATAGAGAAAGGTATGCCCAGATATCTCACAATTTTATGCGGACCTCCCCATTGAAAATCATAGTTTTTAAACCAGTCAGGGGGCTGCTCATCCCATCCCAAACATATAGATTTGGAGTGGGATAGACGAGCACCAAAGATAGTGCAAAAACAACTGAGTGTGTTTTGCAGAGCTTCAAAGTTGTCGGCAATGGCTTCAAAGAAAATAGCAGTATCATTTGCAAATTGGTAGTTTATAAGGTCTTCATTATTAGGGAGAGATATGCCCCTGACAGCAGGGGAGATTGAGTTATCTCTAAGAATGTAGTACAGGGCATCAAAGGCAATAACAAAGAGGGCAGGGGCCAACAGGCAACCTTTCCTGATGGATCTACCAAGGGGGAAGGAGTCTAAGAGGGAGCCATTAACATCTATCTGGGCAAAAGCATCATTGAGCAACATATTAACAGAGTTGCAGAAAACACTAGGAAATCCAAAAGCCTCAAGCATCATGGAAATAAAGCTCCATTCCACACTGTCATGGGCCTTTTCGAAATCTAGAAGAAACATAGAAGAATTTTGCTGAGAGTAGTTGGACCAATTCATGGCTTCCCAGTTGGTGATTAGATTCTCAAGAATATATCTTCCTTTAATGAAACCAGTTTGGGTAGAGCAAATAAATTTGGGCAGGATTTTCTCAAGTCTTAGAGCGAGGATCCTAGCAAAATTTTTATAGGAGACATTAAGGAGGGTGATAGGTCTCCAATTTTTAATGAGAGCTTTGTCCCCATCCTTAGGAATCAATTTAATGATACCCCTATTGATGGAGCTACCCAGGGAACCCCTAGCTAGGGATTTCGAGTAGATATCTTGAAGATCTTTGCATATCCAACTAATATTGGCCTTGTAAAATTCCACAGGGAGACCATCAGGCCCAGGGGCCTTGTCATTATTAAGGGAGTTAATGGATTTTTCAATTTCCTCTAGGGAGATATCTTTAGACAACAGGTCAACATCTATAGTGGAGATCCTATTAGGGATAAGAGATTTGCACCGATTTCTAAGGAAAGTAGCCTCTTCTGAATCCTTAGAGGCAAAGAGATTTTGGTAGAATTCAGCAAAGGCCTCTTTGATGTTGTCAAGACCAGTAATTTCTTGATTATTAACTATAATTCTCTTTATAGTTTCATTGGACTGCTTGTGTTTGATGAGGTTAAAGAAGAATTTTGAGCCCCGATCACCAAATTGTAGCCAGTGAGCATAGGATCTAATTTTGGCACCTCTAGTTTTAACCTACTGGTGTTGCCTAAGGGCTTCCTTAGCATTAATCACATGAGAGATGAGATCATAGTCTGAGGGATTGGCTTGGATGTTAGTTTTAGCTTTCTGAAGGTCAGAGGAGAGATTTTTTTCAGTAAATCTATAGTCTTTGGCCCTTTTTTGGCCAATGGTTTTTAATAGATTCTAGCAAGTGAGAAAGTTCATGTTCCATCTATCCATGTGAGAGCTGGTTGGAAAGTTATTCTTGTTAATGAGTCTAATGATATGAATGGAAACAAGAGTGTCCTCATCCTTAAGAAGATTAGTGTTCAGGATAAATTTGGGATTGGAGCCTTTGTCGTGCATGGGGGAATTATTAATTCTAATACGGGTGGAGATAGGATGGTGATCGGAGAGGGGAGTGGAGGTGACGAGGATAGAGTTGCCCAGGTTATCAGGAAAAACAAAGAAGAAATTTTTATTAGCATAGAAATGGTCAAGTCTAGAATATATTCTAGAGGGACCATGTTGGAAATTACACCAAGTATGCCATAAGCCCTGGGATTCGTGTCTTTATTTCCAGCTAATGGGTCAAAAAAAAGTTTAGCATTTTTCATTCTATTCTAGTGAATTTTTTCCAGGTCTTTCCAAGCAAATGAAATACCACCCGCTTTGTCCTCCTGGGATTCAACCATATTGAAGTCCCCTCCCACAAGCCACGAGATATTAGGGAGAGCAGCCAACTAGTCCCAGAGGCTTGCCCTCTCCCTAAAATAGTTCGAGGCATAAATTGAGCATATGCCAAAGATATTGTTATTGTAATTAATAGTAATCCTAACTGCTCTGTTACAAGGGGAGAGCCCATTGCCAGTGATATAATTCTCCCATCTCGAGTTAACCAGCAGCGCAACTCCATCCCTACCCCTAGGGTGGTTGGTACAGTATTTGATAGCATCTTTCCAAAGGAAGTTAAGATTGGATTCAAGTACGAAACCAATAGCTTTGATCTCTTAAAAAGGAACATGTACTTCTATTTAATATTTAATTCATTTATATTACATAATCATTATAATTTAATTAATTATGAATTTAATAATTAAATAATAAATATTCTATGAATTCTAGAAAATAGAATTTAGTTTAATTTTAAAATAAAATTTAAGTTTTGTTGTTTTGATTTGATTATTTATTTGCTTTATGATTGATTATTCAAATTAAGAATAATGCAATTCAACTCAAAAATATAAAAATAAGCATGTAAAACATTTTATGATTTTTTGAAGTTAGAATTTAATATGATTTTGAAAATGAAATCACTTGGATGCAAAGAAATAAAAAAAGTTGCTTTTATATATATTTTTATTTCTTAATTTATTCTCAAATTATAATTAATTATTGTTGAATTATTTTGAAAATAATATTTAGTTCTATTTAATTATAATGCTAATAGTACTTAATTTCACAGACAAATAAAAATATATACTAACTTTTCTTTGTTTAATATATTTATCATTGATGTCAAATTTATAAATTAATATCAACAAATAAAAAACCTTAACCCCAAGATTTATACTAGAACTCTAATTGAACCCTAAACCTAACCCTAATTCAACCATAACAATAAGATTTAATTATGCTTAGGGTTAGAGTGAGAATTTAATTATGGTTGGTGTTAGGGTTAGAATTAGGGTTAGAGTTAGGATTCAATTATGATTATAGTTAGGCTCAAATTTATAAGCTAATATTAAGATATTCACAACTCTAACTCTAACCTAACATTAATCGCCATCCTGGAATACTAATTAAACCCTAATTGAACCGTAACAATAAAGTTCAATGAGAGTTAGGGTTAGGGTTTAAGTAGGTTTATGGTTGGAATTAGGGTTTGGTTACTTGGTTAGGGATAACATTGAATCAATGTTATGATTAGGGTCAAGTTCAAGTTATAGTTAGGGTTTAGTTAGGCTTATTTTGGTTAATCTTACAATTGGGGTTGAACTAGAATTCTAATTGAACCCTAATTTAACCCCAACAACAAGGTTCAATTAGAGTTAACGATCGAGTTCAATTAGGGTTAGGGTTAGCATTCAATTAGTATTATGATTAAGATCAAGTTCAAGTTACAATTAGGGTTCAATTAGGCTTATTCTAGTTAAGTTTACAATTAAGGTTTAATTAGAGTTAGGTTTATGGTTCAAATAAGGTTCAATTAATATTTAATTAGGATTATTATTACTATTTAATTAGGGTTAGGGTTAATGTTAAGTTAGGATTAAAATTATTAATCCAGAATAAAACTTGGAGCTAAGGTTAGGAATATGGTAAGTGGTAGGGTTTGGCTTAAATTAGGGTTCAATAAAGGGTAGGGTACAATAAGGGTATAATAATATTGGTTACTTTTTAAGCCATGACCATGCTAGATGTCAATTTGGTTTAAAAGGCCCCTTGTCGAAGCCACACAACATTTATTTCTATATACCATATATATTGTTCATATTTTTTATCATTGTGTTTAACCTCATGAGAATGCTTCAAAGTAAAGTACACCTTGCAAATCCACCTACACTTGGAGAACCATTCAATCTCTCAAAATTTGACTGTTATTCTAGAATGATTATCAAATTGGATATGTCCAAAGCCTTTGATAAGTTGACTTGGTAACTTCTATACTGCATATACATGTTGTGAACTTCAACCAAGGGAGTACTTATTGCATAATGAATTATATTCTTTTTCAATTTGATTAATCATCCCCCATAGGTTTTTCTTCACCGAGTAGGGGATTAAGTTAAAGAGACCCATTATCATTTATTTTTTCCATCAAAATGGAAAAATCCCTTAGTATAGAACTTATACTAGCCAGTATGTTACAAAAATTTACATGACTGTCAATTCTAGCAGCACAAGCCAGTACATATAGTTTGCAAGTGTTACCTGACTTACAAGATAGATGAGTTTTTGGAGGAGATACAAATAAAGAAAAAAATTCAGTTTATTTAAATGCCCAGTGTGGAATATCTAGAATTTATTTTTAATTTTGAATATGATATTGGCATATATCATTGAACTGAGATTGATAATATTGTTCTGATTCATTAGCAATAATTATTGGATCTGTGTGCAAAATATGGAGATTTGTGTTTGACTACAAAGAGTTATCTTTTGTGATTTATCAACAAATTATTATTTTTGTTTGTGGGATTCTTACATAAGAGAATATATTTATTTATTTCTTGTAGAGTCTATTCCAATTGATCATAACAAAAAAACTTCCATTACTCTACAATCAACAAAACATGCATATGGGTTGAATTGAGGTTTCTGATGTTTGATCAAGGCCTTTTTCAATACAATTCACATTATAATTTTTATGAGGCTTATAAATGACTTATCTATATTATAGAATGGAATAAAAAGATCATTTTCTATTGTAAGGCATTTTTTGGAGACGTTAGGCACCTATAAGAGGACTTAGGACTATATGCATTCGTTTTAATTTGTGCAAAAAACTATAAAATTTAAGTAGGTTGGTTATACATGACTATGTGCAATGAAAGTTCTAAAGATTTTTTCTTTTTTAAAGATGATTTTTTTCATACATGTTGAATGGTTAAGGAAATATTTGAACTCATTAATATTTACATAATATTGGCAACATGTAAATTGTGCTTTCTTCATGGCCTAAAAGCACAACCAAAGCATCTCAGAATTTTGAAGTGAGAAAAAATCTTTTGTTATAAGGGTCATTTTGCAATGGAAGACAAATTTGACTCTATCAATGATCAAATTCCTAAATTTAGGTGACAACTGCTTTATCCTGACCAATTGTTCCTAAAACACAACAAACACAATAAATACAAACAAAACTATTCTAAAACTTTATGGTAGGAAATTCGCAGCTCTGCAACTCTTGTTTTTGTTGTTAAGCAAATAACAAATTATAATCTAATACAACTTTTCAACTTAAAAAGCAATGAAATAAACCATATTTTGAATATATGTATTTTTCAAATAAAAATTACTATTATGTTATTTTTCAATATTAGATTTAACATGCTATAATATTAAATTTAATATTCGTTATATGAATAAGATTCAAAATTTTGAAATGATTTTATTTTTTAAATTTATCTAAAATTAATTCTTAATAAAAAATTACAAATTATTAAAACCTTATTAATAAATTATAAGTTATTTTCCAAATAAATTCATTTAAAAAAATTACTTTTAATGTTATAAGATATGATATTTCCAAGTTTAGATTCAAAATCTATGTTTCACATCACACAATTGCACAACCAATAAAAAATATATGAAAAACAAGATACATAGGAGAGTATTAACAAAAAGATTAGACAAAAAAAGTAAACATACAGTCTAAAAACATAATACAACAAAAGAGTAATTAAAGAAAAAAAGTAAATAAATAAATAAAAGTAATGTGGGAGGTGATTTAAGGGAAAAATAGTAAGAAAAAAATAATAACAAAAATTAGAATAATATTAAAATAAGAATTCAAGATAGGTATGTGAATGTTATAAAATATTATAACAATTATAAAAAATGAGTTACAATCAAGTATAATTAGGAGTAGGGAAAAAATTAAAAAGTAAAGAGAAAAATACAAGATGATATAAAGAGGCTTGGATAAAAATGGATGAAAGAAAATCCATAAAATGTCATAAAATAAAAGAAACTAATATCTCATATCTAGAAACTAAATACTTACCTTGACACAAACCATAACCAATGCATAGTACATGTTGTAAGCACTTTATTAAAAAAACATTGACCATTTTATAAAAATCTCATGTGCTACCATACATAATTAGATTTGAATTAAGGTAAGAAGTAGAGAGAGAATTATACACATAGATAAGAAAAGTTGTAATAAAGAAAAAAGTGTAATTAAAAATCAAGGAAGAAAAAAAATGAACCCAAATTTAGATAAAAAGAGATCTAATCAAAATATACTATAACTTTAATCCTATTAAATAATTATTTTAAAATATTTTAATTTCATGATTATATATCAAAGTTACTATTATAATTATTAATTTTAGAAATATAATTGAAATAATTAATTAGAACCTTAATTTTATAATAATAATTATTAATATTATAATTTTAAACCTACTTATTAGTATTATAATTAAAAGAATATTAAAATTATGGTTAGGGTTAGGGTTATGGTGAAGGTTAAGGTTGGGATTAGAAATAGGGTAAAAAGTAGAGTTACAATTAAAGTTATAACCATAGTTAGTGTTAGGGATAGAGTTATGTTTACAATCAAGGTTAGGGTTATGTGAGAGTCATAAGAAAATTATGGTTAGAATTAAGGTTAAAAAATATGGTTAAAATTAAGGTTATGGGTAGGGTTAGAATTAGGGTTACAATTATGGTTAAAGTTAGGGTTGGTGTTTCAATTGGGGCCAAAATTGAATTCAGATTAGGGTTAGGGTACAATTAAGATTATGATTAGGGCTAAATTAGGGTTAGGTATAAGGATCAATTATGGTTGCTATTAAATTTACCAAAAAACTTATGGTTATTATTAATATTAGGGTTAGGGTTCAATTAGGGGTTAAACTTATGGTGTAAGGATCATCAAGTTTTTATCCATAAGCATCTTCAATCTTCATATTATTATTCTTTGCCTTCTCATTTTGCATGCTAAATGAAAAAACTTGGTTTTACACCTTATTTAAGTCATTTAATCCTTGATTTTTGTCTCCAATAGATTTATTCAAAACTATAGACACCATCCAATTGAACTATGAGATTCCTATCTTCTTCTATTAGGATGTAAGAAAAATAATTTGAGAGGTCTATTTGGATCTTAGCCATTCTACTTTCAAGGAGATACTTTCTCTAAAAAGGTTTCTAAAGATTTGGATATTCCACTCTTTCGGTCTAAGTTTTATGAATTTTAACTTTATGTTGACCATGCACATCTTAGTGCGATGATCAACTCTTTGGGTGAGCTAGGAGTCAGTGACAACCATTTCGAAGTTTGGGTTTTCCAACTACACTTTTTCAAACTTGAAAGACACTCTTCTAGGGAGTTTGTCCTTATCTATGAGCTAGTAATTCGAACCGAATTTAAATAGGGTTATGATTAGGGTTCATATAGCTTTATGGTTAGGGTTAAGCTTCAATTTAAGTTAAGGTTCAATTGATTAAAAATAGGTGCCTTGAGAAGGATATATCTCAGTGTAATTTACATATATTTCTAAAATATAGGCATGCTAGTTGATTTGTTACAAAAGAGTTTGCATATATTTTATTTTTCAATTGTTTTTAGAAGACATTTTTTTTTATTAAGAAGATTAAATTATTAATTATTAATTATAAATAAATAAGATTCATCAATAAATATGTATTAATTTTGTGATATATTTTTTTAATGAAATTAGTGTATAGTAAATTTTCTCATATTTATAGTGTTTTTTAATTTTTAATTTTACTTTTAAATAATTATTTAGGATGCCTCGCCCAATATTAAATTTTGAAAATGAAGAACAACAAAGAGAATATGCTCAAAATTACATGATACGAAGATGTGAATAAATGAATAATTTACAAAAAGAAGAATACATCATGTACGAGAATTTGAAGATGAGCAATACATATTAAGAAGATTACAAACAAATGAGTATTTAGACCAATTTAATGAGATAGAAAAACAACAAATACAAGTATGAAATCATGAATTAGTTGAAAGGAATTATGAATCTCATGAGAATATAGATGGTAAATTTGAAGGAATGAATTCAATTACAATAGATCGTGTGTTACAAACACCAGATAATAGAGTTCAAGATGCAATAAATGCTGAAACTGAAAATCATGAAGAAAATAATAGTCCAAAATAGGAGTTAACCTCTCAATTGAGAAGATGAAGACGACTGCAAAGAAGACAAAATGAAAAAGATCTAGGTACATGCAATAACAATAGAAATGTGCAAATTGATTTGAAATATTTACAAATTATATTTCGACATGGTTTGGATAAACTTGCAACACCTAGCATGTGTTACATTTGTTAAGAAAGTTACCCTACAATGAAGGTTGTATGAATTCCTGAAGGCCCAATTTACAATAGATGTTGACAAGAGAAACATGAACATCAATTTTTAACATTAAATAATATAAATCCTGGTCCCACAACCATTAGAACTTGCAAAATTAACACAAATTGAGGAAATGTTGATAGGGCATGTAAATCCAATACTTCAAGTCACACATGCAACTAGAGGTCAGTAAAAATATAAAGGACATACCATAAACTTTCCACAAGAAGTAAGAGAAAAAGCTAAATTTCACATTGAATAAAATATTTACCAATAATTATTGTTCGAAGGAAGGACCAACATGGAACACATTACAATTTTACAGTCAATAGAGAGAGGGTGTATAAGGCATTGAAATATAAGATAGAACATGATAAGTTTTATAAAGATGTGCAAATTGATTAAAATGCTCTTAGTAAATTCACATGCAATTCAAATGAAAACATTTTTGACAAATTAAACTCTATTCATATGGATTTTGATTCAGAGATTTAACTAAATACATGCATTATGATTCAACTAATTAAATACATGCACTACGATTCAAGTTTTATAGAGATTTAACTAAATATATACAAAAATCCTGGGAAAATGCATAGGCATTACAATTTAGAGGCAGGACTGACTAAAACATCTACACTACCTTACAATTCATAATTATTATGCACAAGATTAGAAATGACCATGACACATTGGGCTGAGTCAGGATTCTATTCCTCCCTCAAAATCTTCAACCTCAGAGACTTTTGATTCCACCTGCTTCTTATATGCAATGTAATATGCAATCACCAGGCAGTTTTCTATGTAGTTTTGGTGAGCCAACCCATTCGCTTTCTTCTCTGGGTCCCTAGAATCGAGTGGTATCCATTCTTCCCCAGAGCCTAAGTTCCATTCGACGTCATCTCCTAATGCTAACTCCTTTGCCAACCCTTCATCTTGCACATATTGCATTACCCAGCCACGAGGTTGGTTGGTGGTTAGCTTGGATGCTCTGAGAAGGAAGGTGATGCTCCGTTCCCTTTCATCCCATCATTTTTGAAACCCTTTTGGGTCAATTGTCCTGACCAGAGGGAATTTCATGACCTCCTTTCCTTGTACACTCAACACGTAGTAGTTCTGGGGCATTGGGATGAGATTATTTTCATCCACATTATCCAAGGCTGCATCAATGCCTCCTAGCCATGCATGAATGAAGACCATCCGGGTTAGTTCGTGTAAGATTTCCTTTAGCATACTCATGTGGAGGAGCACCGCCAAAAACATTGCTGGTATTTCTGCATTGGACCGGAACCTATGATATGCTTTCAAGAACTCCGGTCCTACAACCTTCTTGGTTGCCCAGAGTATCAATGGGTGGGACGAGGCCAGTAGCCCATTCAGCCTTTGGTTTGTCACTTCTCCTCGAAATTATTGCATTTTCTTGTCAGTGTCTAGGGCCAAAGGAGTCTCCATCCCTTTATTGCCTACTTCTATCACCAAGTAAAAATCTTGAGCTTCTACACACACACACTATTCCTACAAAGACACTGTGTTTTAAATGACCCAGGCTGGCCTTTTTTAACTACGGTGGCTAGCAGTCTTCATGATTAATTATCTATGATCCTGGTGGTTGGAGCATGTAAACTTGCGGGCACTCTGCTGGAGGTACCAGGCATGATTAATGCAAAGTATTTTGAGATCCACTCAATCTTGCCTTTGCCTTGAAACTTGTTCGATTTATTTGCATCTTGCCCTCTACTGTTGAGCCCTGTCACATCCGATTAGACCCCAAGTTTTTCTTTTCTTGTTGATATAGTAAGTTTATTTTTTATCTTTTTATTTAATTATTTATTAAAAAATAATTATTTTTAATAATATTTAGATTTTGATATATTTTGACTTTACATTTAGTTTATTATATATTTTAATTTTTAATAATTACAAATAATTATTAAAATAAATTTAATTTACTAATATTTTGTCTTATTAAACTTTTAATTATTGTCCCTTTAATAATTGTTTTATTTTTTGTAGGGAATGATTTTTTAATGACTGTCAATCATCCATCAGTTGATCCTGACTGTTCCTCGCAATCCCGTGATGACCTCACCACTAAGTTTCGGTTGATTGCGATATCACAGGTGAGCACCATGTGTCTCAACCGGCGGTGCCAAAGGAATAATCAAAGTGCTTTAATATTTATGTTGAGTTTTAATACATTATATGACAGGTTACTAAAGCGGCTGCGAGATGCACGTGCTCAAAATCGACGGTGATGTTATAATCTTGATGAAAATTTTCTTGATGGTTATGTTTAGTACAGGTGACTACTATGAATGAACATGATTGCCGATGGTGGAGATCAATGGTTTCCCACCATCGCATGATACAAAGATGCAAGGTGTTTATTGATTGCAATATCACGGGCAAGCGCCATGTGTCTCAGCTAGTGGTGTCGAAGGAATAATCAAAGTGCTTTAATATTTATGTCGAGTGTTAATACATTATATGACAAGTTACTAAAGCAGTTGCGAGATGCACATGCTCAAAATTGACGGTGATGTTATAATCTTGATGAAAAGTTGCTTGATGGTTATGTTCAGTGCTGGTGACTTCTATGAATGAACATGATTGTCGATGGTGGAGATCAATGGTTGCCCGCCATCGCATGATACAAAGACGCAAGGTGTTTATTGATTGTGATATCACGAGCGAGCACCATGTGTCTTTCCTTGGCAATGCATAATGTGGTGGGCCCTTGGTGCTGAGATGGAGATTACATTAACCTTTTAAAGGCAGACGTTCGATGATCTGACGAAAGGAAAGGATCGACAGTTAGAATTTAAATTTGCATCAAGTTGGATGAGACAAATGAACTCGGGCTGACTCAGGGATCTTACTCTGATGGCATTGGTCTGGCCGATACAACTCCTTGTGCTTTGATTGGTGAGACAACACAGGTTTCTTGCCGATGGAACTTCATCGGTGAGACCTATATTCTCAGTATGACCTTTTCATTTCACCCCGATGGAACTTGTCTTGCCGATGATATGGGTTATTTAAATACTAGATTTTGGAGGTTTTTCATGATATCAAATGGTCAAGAATGATGTGATCATATGTGACTATGATGGATTATACTCAAGATAAGGTTTTCTTTAGGGAATCAACAAGTGCAAAATCACTGTAAAGGCTAGTTGGTTTGTGATGAATGTTCTACTGTGGGCCTCTAGCCTATCCTAGGTCTTTGTAGTAGTTTTTTTTATTCTTTGTTTCATTTTTTCAATGTTCTATACAACGGCCAAGTTTCTATTTGCAATATGCTTTAAGTGTTCATTAAAAAGAGATATATGGTTTTTTTCCTTATAGAAATAATGCATTTATAACATTCATGTGTTTTTCATTTAAAATAATGGCATTTGGTAATAATAAGAAGGAAATGTGAAGTTTGAAAAGTCATATTTTCAAATTTATTTTTTGTCTTTTTTGAAATAATTAAATAAGTTTGATGCATAGAAGGATTCAATAAGTTGTTTAGAACAGTAAAATGGTGTCAAAGTTTGTGATGAGGAAAAATGAATTGGAGAGTGGTTCAAAACTGGTTACAAGGTTTGAAAGGGATGTTTAAGTTGTAATTTTTAGAGTGATAAGGTTGACATTAAACTTTTCAAATATTTTTAGTTCATATTTTTAAGATAAAGATTCTTTTAAACAAAAAAAAATGTTTTAAATTTCATACTAGGAAAACAAAAATGCAAATGCAATAAATGAATAATAGAGAATCATGCATGGGAAAAAAACACCACCTACAAATGAAAATAAGTTATTGGAATGTCACGTATTGATTTTAGCAATTATTTTATTTCAATTATTAATCATGAGAATGTCAATGTTTATGTTAGATGATTATATAGATTGAAATTGAAATTTAAATGCAAATGAAATGATTTTGAATTTATTATTATAAAATTCGGGGATTGTCATTGATGATGGGAAATTGAGTGCAAGTGAACACAGGAACAGGTTGGCTATTTAAGCCATTGAGATGGAGTGAAAAATAAAGTAAGATGTGATGTTATGTGAACCACACCAAAATATCTTAATGAGAATGATTAAATCACCTAATCACTACTTTACTCTTGAATGAAACCTCGGGTTAAAGATAACCTAATTGGGACAAGAAGTGCATTCAATGAAGAGAGAGATCTTATGATGAGACTAAAACCTATTAAGCTGGATTACCTACTGGATTACTCTTTAACACCTATAAGTAGAAATTAAACTTGACTGAGTTGTACTTTGGATCTTGACTATTGCCATATAGAGTGGGGAAATCTATAAACAATCGGACTAGTCAATAATTAAGGAGTCCATAATAAGAATTGGAAAGGAATATTGGGTTTAAGATTTTCCCATGCGATTGAATATCATTGGAGTTAATGAAACTCTGTAAGGATAGAAGCATAGGAGGGATGCCTAGTAAGTTAAAGGAAGTCGTATTATTGACAAGACTTTACTTTAAGTAGCTCTTATTAATCATGAGAATTTCAATGTTTATGTTAGATGATTATATAGATTGAAATTGAAATTTAAATGCAAATGAAATGATTTTGAATTTATTATTATGAAATTCGGGGATTGTCATTGCTGATGAGAAATTGAGTGCAAGTGAATGCAGGAACAAGTGAACGAGAATGTAGGCGAAAACATTGTTCAGGTAGTCATTTTAGCCATTAGACGTTTATGAGGATGATGGAATATCACACACCACTTAAATAATTGGAACGTAATTTGCATGGTTAAATGGTTTAATCTTTAATTATTATAATGGCTATGCATTTGTTGAACAAAATTGCAAAAAAGAATAAGTTTGTTTTAAATGGCAATTTAAATATTATTGTGAGAAAATTGATTTTATTCAATTTATTATTTCTTTATTTAAATATATTATTTTTAGTTGAAAATAATAATTCTTGTATTCTAAATTATTGGAAAACAAATTAGAAAACAAAATACATTCAAAATGGAATTTGAAAACAAAACAACAGTTTACAATTTGGAAACAATTACTTCACAATCAATTTTGAATGCAATCGTAAAATGGAACTTGGAGTTAAAACCAATTTTAGCTGGGAATATTATGAATCTATTTATCAACTTTAAGTCATTATTTTGAAATCGTTTGGATTTTATGTAGTCTAAGGAATGAAGTTTCAACTTTCTTTTGAATATAAATGAATTTATTTAAAGTATTGTCGATATTTTGAATTAAAGAGTTTCGCTCTTTACATGGAATGACATAAAACATATGATAAAGTCAAATATATTATTGGTCTTTCCCTTTCTGACATTAAATTTTATTATATATATTTAGATAAATCATCATAGGAAATTTGGGATAATTTCAATAAAATATTTGGAGCAAAAATAGTTAATTTCAACTATTTAGATTCAAAATGAGAGATATAATCACTCTGTCTAATCACATAATAAATCTGAAATCTCTCATTAAACAATTGGTAGAAGTCAAGGCTCTATTAGATGATGAAGATGCTAAGGATATTTTGTTAAATAGTTTGAAAATACAACAATTTTATTTATATGCTTAATACAATAACTTCTCAAACACAAGAAGATGTGATTTTGGCCCTATTAGGAGAAGAAAAAAAAGAAAAATGGAAAAGATCTAAAATTTGATTCTCAACATTAGAATGTATTATACTCATGAGGTAATAATAACTAAAAAATAAAAATGAATGTTATTATTGTAAGAAAAAGGATCACATAGTGTGGACTTGTATAACTCAAGCCAATGATGTTCTTGAGGGAGGACTTAAAGAAAAATCAAATGATGTTAGCTTAGCCTGTATATATTTGTTTGTTTCAATCAACATGTTTTGTTGTGAGGAATGTAAAACTTAAGGGAGGGTGTTGGAATATTAAGATTAACATTAATAAATTTACCTTACTAACTTGTTTATTTTTGTTATTAAATAATTAGTTATATTCTTATAAGATAGTAGTTCAAATGGGAAGGTATATTTCAAAGGCTTTGTAAAAGCCATGTTGTAATATATTCCCAAATGAACTGTATGATATAATTATTATTTTGAGTGTGTTTGTGTGCAGATTTAAGTTCTCTTGACTTTTCCAATATATTTTGTATGCTCTATTAGCCATGATTTCATGATTAATTTTCCAATTTCGACACTACTTCTTACTAACTTTGCCATCAAAATTTGGCTCTTAGACTAAATATTTCATAAAGGTGCATTTTAATTTTCTTGCTATTACCTTTGGCTGAATTTTTAAATTGGTTCAACCATGCAAAAAGTGTGGTTACAATTTTCTAATTATTTCCACTTAAATGTTGGTTACAATTTTCTAATTTTCTTTCCATTTAGCTAGTCACAATTTCATACTAGCATTAAACCTTGAAAATGGCAGTTTACTTCTACTTAAAAGTTGCGGTAATTTCATTAATCTCTTGCTACCTCTAGTGTTGAATTGGACTAGTTATGTCATCTAAGATTTGTTCCTCAATTTCTTTTTACTTTTTTCAAAAAAAGGTTATGATGGTTATACTTGTATTACCATGAATGGATATAAATTTGAGGATTTTGGGTGTTTTCATTCAGTTTTTCATGTTTTCCCCTTAGCTCCTACTTTACGTGTGTTTTTTTATGGAAGCCTTTGGATATCTTTTGTCTAATATTATTTCATGGAACCTTATTAAAGGTGGTACTTTTCGTAACTCTATAGCCCAACTATTCAATGGTCATTTTTCTAATGACTCCTTTCTCACTCTCTTGGAGGACAAACGTGACATTATTTAGGATATTCAATGCCTAGATATTTTTTGGAAAGCTTTAAGGTCAGATATATAGTGGCATAAAAATCAATGTTATAGGAAATCCTTCTTAGCCAAGCCCAATTGGTTCAATTCCTATGGATAGAAGGGGGGTGATCATAAGGAGGTGTTGAGATTCCTAAGCATCTCTTTTACCTTTTATGTTTCTCCTTCCTCTTTAAGGAGACATATCATTTCTATAGCTGAGAAAAAATATCATATTAAATTATGAAGCCCCTTTCTTTGGCAAGGAGATTCCATGTGTGTTCAAAAATTCTTGTTGCACACATTTCCATTACTCATGTTGCTGAGAACCTTACAAATCCTCATATTTGAAGATTGAAAAAATCCAAAGGTATATTTTATGGCCTCCCTTTAACCAAGGAAAATGGTTTCACAAAGTATCCTAGGAGTTTTATTATTTCCCTCATGACTATAATAGGCTTGGCTTGCTTTATATTCACTACTCTAAATGGCGCCATAATAGGCTTTTCTTGCTTTATATTCACTACTCTAAATGGTGCCATAATTTTAAATTTAATTAACATACTCTAAAACCTAACTAAACTAGGTTGTAGCTCGTCAAATTGGAGAAGTGAAAGGTCAATACTAGCATTGAGGAAGAGTTTGGAGGAGTGAAAACAAGGTCAATACCAGCACCATGGAAGAGTTTGGAGCTAAAACAAGATCAATACCAGCACCGATGACGAGGTCGAGGGCACTTAGGGAAAATCGATGAGCAAGGGACAATGAGTACTGTAAGTTTGGCACCCCCATTCTCTTTAACCTACAATTTTCATGCCTAGTTTCCAAAGATCTTCTCGTACATTGGCCCCCCATTCTCGTAAAATGGTATAAGATAAGACAAAAAAAAAAAAATAGCTTAGTCTTTCACATTTTTATAGTGATTACTAGAGGCACATAGACCAATTTTTCATAATAGAAGAATTTGATCATACTTTTCCAATGATGGCATTATGAGAAAACCTTAGGTTAAATGAATAATTCATAGCTAAGTTCTTGAAATCATGTCCAACCATATAAGAGAAGACCGTTGCTATGTGTACTTGGATAACATGGAGAAAGGCTCTTTGGGCTCTTTCATCAATCTACGTATTGTTAAATTTTAACACCTAAAAGTGAGAATGGCGAATATTTCCTAGGATGGTGGCCAATTATGCTTCTCAACACCTAGATTACAAAATAATTGTCAATATCATTGCCATCACAATAAAACCTATTACTTGAGATATAGTCATAGAGGTAAACAAATTGGATTTCTTGATAGTAGATACATTCTAGACAATTCAATCCTTGCATCAGAGATTGTTGAATGGGCCCAACAAACTACTCATGATGCCCTTACTATTAAGTTAAAAGTTTGACAATGCATATGATTGCATCAAATGTCCTTTCATTTATAAAAGGCTCAAATGGATTTATTTTTAACCCTAAATTATTATCACACATTCAAAATTACAAAACACCAGTTGGATGAAGAACCTTCATTTGAAGGTGATGTCATCATGACCTTTGAATGAAGAACCTTCATTTGAAGGTGATGTCGTCATGACCTTTTGAATGAAGAACCTTCATTCAAAAATGATGTCATTTCAAGACTTTCAAATGAAGGTATTTTTTATTTTAAATATTTTATGTCCAAAATGCTTTATAAAAGGAACCTTGGCATGAAGGAACTTCAAATGAAGACCTTAATTCAAAGGTCCTTAATTAGAATATCCTTAATTAGAAGATCCTTCATATGAAGGTTCCTTTAATTCCATCCCATTATAGCTCTTAGAATTGTTAGAGATATTTTTGTTTTGAAGTAGAGATTGCACCATCAAATAGTGTCACCATGACTCTACCAAGATATCCATCAAATTGATAAACCTTGACTTAACAACCGCAAATTCACAAGAAAATTTCCCCTATCAGCCCTAGGGCATCAATTCAATGCCAAGTTTATTGCTTTAATAGACCCCTAAATGCAATGAACTTTTCTACCTCTCCATCAAACTTTTCTTCTCAGCTTCTTCTCTTTTAGCTGTAGTTTGGGCCAATTTCGCCACATTTACAGTCATGTTTGTAGCTTCTGTAGTTGAAGTTTTAGAAGCTCTTTTGATTATTAACCCTACCCTTAGGTTTGGGCTAATATCAGTAACATGGGGCATGGGCCAACCTAAACTTAGGAAGTAATAAAGTTAGGAAAAATATTGAACTCAATTTATAAAAAGGGGCCCGGCCTAGACGAAACAATGAGACATAAGTCATTTTAATACCCACTCCAAAAAGGTAACGACCAAATATATCTCACCCAAGGTTTTACATGGAACATTGGTGGATTGGTGGATGTCATTTCTATTTAGCCCTTAAACCCTTACGTAGGCACAATAGGGAAGTCCCTGTATTTGATTATTTTCTCCCACAAAATAGTGATTGAAAAATTCAAAACAAATGAAAATGAAAGGGAACACATATATTTATCTACACCAATGATCTCAGAGTATTTCAAGATTGTATGGATCCATACAATACAAAAGAACTTCAGAAAAATTGTAAAAAAATAGAAAATTGCTTCAAGAACGTGGTATCTGATATGAAATTTTGGTATGAACTCCTCCAACAATTGCAATGGGATGGGAGTACAATATGATAGAAGTGGGATGAAAAATGCATCGTTTGAAGCATCAAACCAATATGAAAAGATGAAAGAAAGTGCTAACCCCTTAAACTGTAAAATTTTCTTTTAACTTTAAGTTTGTTGGGTAGCCAATTCTTTTAAGTTATCAAATCCTACCATCATACATAATCAAAATGTTGTTGTTTCAAATGACTATGAGAACTAAATTTTACTATTTGAAGATGTTGAAACCTTGTTATAGAGAATTCGAACATTGATGTGACCACTCATCCTACTTTAAAACATACCAAAAGTCTCCTACCAATTAGACATAGGAAGATTTAAGATGACTTAAACAATTTTTATTGCCAAAGCATAAACTTATGATGACTTTACCAGGCCTAGTACACACTCCCTCCCCATTAACCACTTAGACATATGAAAAATAAATGTAAATTTGCTGCTATTTTTAGTCATGTAGGTGTCCAATAAACCACTTGGTGTTGTTTCCCTTCAAGTTTCTTTACCTGAATGAAGAGAAAAAGTCCTTTGATTACAATTAGAGAATACATTTGACACCTTGGTTGTGTAGCTGGTGGACCATAGTCACATTTAACACTTGTTACAAAGTTTCAAAGTTAAAACATTAAGTATATTTGATTTGTGATGGACACATTTAGACGGTAGTAACAATAACTTGCAATCTATCAAGACTTGATTACCTTATAACCTATCAAATTCTAGCGATGAAATGATAGATTAATCATAATGTCACCTTTGGATCACATCACCATGAAATAAATTTATCCAACATCCTTATGAGTGTAGGTACCACCAAATAGGTATTTTTCAGATTTGTCTTCCTCAAGCAAGAGAAATTCAGGAAGAGAAGAGGAAAGCGAGACATGTAGTAGGTCTAAAAGAGGGAGATCAACTAGAGGTCAAAAGATTAGAAGAAAATTCCGTAAACGCATGGAATTTTTTCTTGCTGAAGGGGGGTCATGTTCTTATGATGATGAGAGCATAGGCGACATCGAGGTGCCCTTGAGGTATAAAAATCTACAGAAACAATGGGTACCCAAGGAACTTCCTCCAATAAACATTGATCTTTGTGTCAACGAGAGGATATATCGCATAACACCATCGTCATTACATGGTTTGGGCCTATTTTGCATGGACGACATAAAGGTCTGTTACAACAAAGTTACTAAGTTGATGGAGTATGTTGGAACCTGTTATAGTTACAAAGATTGGATGCAGCTGGTTCAATATACACGAAGTATGCGTAGGTATGCACTATCAGCAAATTATATACAACTAAAAGATAAGGATCAAAATAAAGGAGTGGCTAGGTACATTGACGGGAGGCCAAAATCATCAAGGAATATTGTAGGGTTTATAAATAGTACATGACTTGGGTCAAAAAATAAGCAACCCAATTGTATATTTGAGGCGCGAGAGGGAAACCGTCTATTTGTATGTGTGATAAAGTCAATAACTACAAGGGAAGAGTTGCTAATCGATTACAATTTGAATCGCTTAGATACAAAAACAATTACTATGGGGGTGGTATGTACTATATACCATTTTACCCAACCTCCTATTAATGACTCCAATATAGAATTTTATTATTATGTTTTTTTTTGTAAGTCTATTGGTTTCATTTCGGTAAGTTTTTTATATTTAATTTTTGGCACAGTGGGACATTGATCATAGGAGGAAGGCTCCAACCCAGAGTGTAGATCACGATCCATCTTCAGGTGCTTCTATCCGAAAGGTCTACCTCATTGTAATTGTACAAATTAGATACGAGAAAAATGTTTTATTATGTTTTTCTCATGAGTTTATTGGGTTAATTTTGATAATGTTTTTAATATTGTTGTTGCAGTCGACTGATCGGGGAAAGGAACCAATAGTATAGGAGAGCATCCATATGGAGGTGCAATCACTATTATATGATGATGACATCACATTTTCTGCAAACCCTGTGGATATGATGAGGAAGGCCCAAAAAAAATGCAATGAAGAAATCCTTAAGTTATTATTCATAGTACCTCAAACAGATGAGATAAGAGAAAGGGTTAAAATATTGTCTGAGAGAGCACAAAACTTGCAAGTAAGCACATCATGAGATCTTTAATTATAACATAAGTTCATTCATGATTTTATATTTTGTACTCTTTTATGTCATGAACTAAAATATGTGTTATTTTTACAAGATTATTTGCATCCTCATCATGTTGTTGGCTATGATCAAGGTACTGCAAGTGTTGCAAGGGAAGTAGGGGCTAGTACAAGTTTCAATCTTGATCTTCCTGTGCATATAACACTTCATTTGACCCCATCATCCATGCCTATATTGTCGACTGAAATGCCAAAAACACATACCATGTAGGCATTCGGTAGTGCATCGTCTAGCAGCGAACACATGCCACTACATGTGTCAGTACATGTGGATACAAAGGCCGCTAGTACTGGTGATGTTTTAACAACATTTCCTGGATCTTCCCATATTACTAGTACAAGAACATTTCTGGTCACATTTGTGGTGACCGAGGATTTCCTTTCCATAAAGATAGAGAAGGTCCCAGGTACTTTAAAATGTTTTAATTATTATTATATATAATCCAAATGAAATTTACTTATTGATCACTTTTGATAGACTAATGATCCCATGATCATTTTGCAAGAAATGATATTTTTTATAAACATCTAAGTGATATTACATTGGAGCTCTTCAGGTCCACCATACATACACAATGGAATGCCCAAAATCAAGATTTAAAAGATGAGCTCATTAACCGTTTAGTTGTGTTGTTCGGTGATAAAACATTCAATCGAACCAAGGTCCTTAAGAAAGCTGGTACCTATCTAAAGTATGTGAGGGACCAATATAGGTCACATTTACAGAAGAACATAAAGTACGAGCATCCCCCCATGATTCCGAAGAGGGAGTGGAAGGACTTGGTGTTGGATGGAAAGGAGAAGGCTGAAAAGAAAAAAGGAAAGACACCACCGGGTCAAGTAAGGTATGTGATACTATCAATAATTTAATTTTATATTGATTACTCTTTATTTTTACATAATCTAATGTATTTCAAATTTTTCATAGGTTGTCTGAAACATCGAAGGAAACAAAGGCAAGACCAGAAAAACACGAGCAACACAAACTTGGCTCTAGTGGTTATATGAAAATAGCTGCATGATTTGTAAGTATCAATAAATGAAATATTGCAACCAAATAATAAATTGCAAACAATTTTGGTTTTATCACACCATAGAAGCAAAATTCATGATCGCATGCAAAAATGCAAGGTTGTGATTTCAACAGGGTGCCCACAGAAGAGGACCTGAAGATTGCCTTCCATCAAGGCTATGGAGCCCTGATTGAATAGCTAAGAGTCTCGACTGGTCAAACACAATCTTCCACTGCATCCAACATGCAGGTAAATAAACTCAATAAAGTTTATTTCAAATTGAATACTTGTACAATCTATTCAATATTAATTTCCACCATAATAATGTGCCTATTTGTTTTACACAGATAAGCAATGATAATACTGCACATGACATTGGCATGCAGCCTGGTGAGGGTGGAGCACAACCTATAGATGAAGGCCATGGTGTGCATCCCGGTACTAGATGTATTCATGTGCTATACAAAATGTAGTATGGATTAATACAATTAAACATCTTTAATTGCATTTGGTGTATTAATCAATGTAACCTTTCATATTTCAACTTTAGAGCATGTAGAGCATGATCAACATGTTGAGCATGATCAGGTTAGACAAGATTAGGAACATGATGTGGCTCCATCAGGTAAAGAGGACCACTCTAATGTTATTTTAAACATATTTAATTGCAATTGGTATATTAATTAATGTAATCTTTCGTGTTTCAACTCCAGATCAGGATTTAGAGGGTGTTCAACATGTTGAGCATGAGGCTATAAGACAATATCAGGAACACGATGTGGCCCAATCAGGTAAAGAGCACCACTCTGATGTTCTTTTAATTAATGAAATACGTGTAACAATAATAATAAAACATATCAGTTTAACATTTCTTTTCTATTGTAGCAAACCCCCCTTGCAGCGGCATCCACGTTGTGAGTACATGACTAGGCATACATTAAGATCATGAGTAGCGCTTAGAAAAACTAAAGGGGGGACATATGATTTTGAAAACGATACTCCACTTCAACTATTTTTAGCTGCAAAAAAGAAACAAAAAAAGAAGTGATTGTAATCATATTATGACAACCATATTTTTGATAATATGTCAAAACTGAAAAAATGAATGTTATATGTTAATGAATGAATGTGAATATGTTAATGAATAAATGCTATATGTTAATGAATGAATATAGTATGTTATTAATGGATGAGTGAATGAATGTTATATGTTATTAATGGATGAATGAATGAATGTTATATGTTATTAATGCACGATGAATGAATGAATGTTAAATGTTATTAACGGATGAATGAATGATTAATGTTATATGATCGGGTATGGTGTAATGCCCCGCCACGCAACCCTAAAGGAAGTTTCAATTCACTACAAAAGCGTACTAATTTTTTATTTTTTATTTTAAAATGAATTAAACATTCATGTTCACCTAATAATTGACAACCTCCCCTAAGGCTACGTAATCGAGATTACTTAATTCCCATTAACATACATCATCTAAATTACATTGCAATAAACATCTCAAGTAAAGACATACATCTAACATGTAATACCCCTTAGTTTTGCTTGGTTCAAATTGCTTTATGCTATGTTTGGTTGTAGTTACTTTGATATTGGATACATTTTGTTATGATGTTTTGATCGCTACATTGAGTGACAACTATTATTGTGGGATGTAGTTATCTGATTATTGTTTCACATGCATTATAGATTAATGTTGTTGTAGAGTTAACATAAGATGTTATTATGAGATTCCTGGATTATGATGGAAGTGTCAGTTTCGATGAGTGTATTGTTGAAGAGGACAGTTTCACATCACTCGCTTGCGAGCACCCTGCAAATCCGTAATTTCTTCTTCACGGTGTGTATTATATGCTCAATATATCGTACGATGTTGTTTACTTGGTTGCAGGATTGCAGGTACATGACATCGACTCCACCTGGTTTCACAGGTTTGAGCGTGTCGATCCAACAGTTAAGTTGAACGGGAGATAGTAGCTAGGTAACATGTGTCAAGTTTACACCCTAGCCTTAGTGTGTCGTCAGTCGTGTGTGTCAAGTCATTGTCGGTCTTGCTTTAATGTTATTTAATTCTAAAGGATTCTTGATTTGGAAATAGATATTTAGAATAATTGCATTTAAATCATGTTGATGATTGTTTAATTTAAATAATGCAATGTGGATAAAAGTTTATATTTAAGATTAATTAATTATATTTAATTTATTTAATTAATTAAATTTAATCCAAGGGGGTTGAATTTAGTTATTAAATAATTAAATTAATTAATTAAACGTGATGCAAGAGAATGAAAGGAAATAAAAGAATTAAAATTAAATTTGGAATTTAATTTCAACGTGTGAGAATTAAATTAGAAATTGTAATTAAATGTTTATTTGAGAAATTGGTTGCAACTTTGGAAATTAATTTATTATTTGAAATTTCATTTTAAATTGAAAGTGGGTTTTGAAAAGTGAAATTGAAATTAAAATTAAAATTGAAATTGAAAGTGAAATTGAAATTGAAAATTGAAATTGAAATTGAAATATCTAATTTGCATGTAATGTGAATTAGGGTTGTAAATATTGAAATTGAAATTGAAATTGAAATATCTAATTTGCATGTAATGTGAATTAGGGTTGAATTGGGTATTTTTGATTTATAAGAATATATGTTTTAATTTTAGGGTAGGAGAGTTTTTAGAAAAAATACATTTTTACAGCAGGAAAGAAACTTTGGAAAATTTGCACAAGGGTTTGAAGAAAGTTTGATTGTAGAATTGATTGAAGGAAAGATTGTTTGCATTTGTTGGATTTTGGATTGGATTCATTGGAGAATTGAAGAAAATTCAGGAAATCTTTGGAGGAGGCTTGCATCAAAAATTTATCTCTTCCTGTAACTTCTTGTACCAGGTTTTCCTCTTTGTATTTTATTGTTCTTGATTGTTTTTTTTTTTTTTTTAGTGATTAAAGATTTATTTGCTAAATTTGTTTTTGAAAATAAATTTGATATTAGAAGAAAAGAATTAAACAAATTTACAGCCTTTGCTTGTGAAAATTCTTGAGTGAAAATTGTGAAAACCTTAGTTGAATTTAAATTATTTGGGGAAATCGATTTTTTTTGTTATTGAGATCAATCATAGAGATTGAACAATGCATTTAGAATGTTTTTAGAAAATGAAACCTTCTGTTTATTATTAAAAAATGGATTTTAAAATCTGCAGTATAGTTATATTTTTCATGGTAAAATGGTCTGGTTGCGTCGCCTATAACTCCACTTACACAAACTGGGTTGTAGGAAATTTAAAGGGTTTCTGCATTTTAAAATTTTCTTATCTTTGTTAAAAAATCGCAAATACCCAGATCGTAGTTTTTGAGTTATGCTTGAAACATGAGACTGTTGTTAAGTTATTTTCCCATGGCTACTTTGAAAATAAAATAATAATAAATTGATATTTATAAATATTAATATTTTATGTATTGTTATTATAATATTAAAATATTATTTAATAATATTTTATATTATAATATATAATATTAAAGTATTATATTTATTTATATTATTTTAAATAAAATTTGTATATTAAATTAGTGGAATTAAAATTATAAACATATGAGAGATTATTGTTTATTTTAAAATGACATGTTAAAATTTAATTGAAGGAGGTATATATTTGATTTAAAGAATCCGTAATTTAAAATTTAATTGTGGAATTTAAATTCATATGTAAAAGGTCCAATTATTAATTTGATTTAATTGGAAAAATATATAAATATTTTGGAAAATTGATGATAAAGGATATTTTATTTTGAATTAATCAATTTGATATTCTGTAAGGAATAGAAGATATGTTAATGATTAAATATATTTAAATATATTAATTTATATTTATTATATATATATTGAAGGTATATATTCATTTGAGAGAATAAATAATATTTTATCTTATTTTATTCTGTTGTTTGCAAATTGGGTATTATTAGTGTTCTAAAAGAAATGATTAGTATGTGTAGAAAATATATAGAGAAAGATATTTTTTAATAGAAGTAATTATTTGATTTAAAAGAAAATATTTATTTTGTTAATATGATTGAAGAAAATATATTGAAATGTATATATATATATATGAGTATTTTCAATTAGTATTTACCTTGTTTTATTTAAGTCTGTGTAATTTAGCTTTGCATGAAGAATTTAAAAGATGAGTTTTGAATGTATGGTCAAAATTGATAAGGAAAAAGTTATTTAAATATATTGAAGAATTGTAGAAATATTTATATGTAAATGTTTGTTTTAATTAATGAGATTTAATTAGAAACAATATGAATGCGTGGTCAAATAGATAAGCCAAAAGATATTTTTTGATACATTGATGAAATTGCATGTTTTTAAATGGATAGAGAAACAATATGTTATTATATTAAAGTGATTGAATGTTTTAAATAGAAAAGTGAATGAGATGTAAGATTTGGTTAGGAAATGGAAAGAGTTTACTTGCATGGATTTGTGTCGATTTAAAAGTAAATTAAAAAGTTGTTTTATTGATGAAGCAATCAATTATGTTATTTATTAATTTCTATTTAGATTAATTGAATCATTGTGATTGGATTATGAAAGAGATATGGATTTAGTGTATCCAAAAGTAGTATCTTCCTCATGATTATCTTAAAGGATTTAATTCTCTGTATTCAGTAAAGGGAAGTAAGTTTAATTGTTTTAGATTTTCAATAATGAAAAGGGAAATAGAGGTTATGATTATTTTAGATGATCTAGTTATCGTGTCTTTGACTTTGTCAACACTACCTATTGAATGAGTATGGATTTAGGAAATCCAAATATTAGATTTGATTAATGACTTGAATGCTTTGGTTGCTATGTCGTCAAGTTGCATTGTTGGTTTTGGGATTTAGTGTTAGTCCTAAATTATAAGTCTTTCAGAAGAACTTAGAGGATAAGGGTTGTTGAATCTTTATGCCATCCAGTTGTTTTCCCTTGGGTAGTGCATGTTCAATTTTACCTGGTTTTCATGAACGGGGATGTTTGCACCTCCTTGGTTTAGGAGCGGATTATGGGATTCGTGTCTCCTTGTATGGAGTGACCTTGGTATGTGGTTTCATTTTGTTGCCTCCAAGATGTTTGGAGTGAGTTCTTTTATTTGTTTCCTCTTGTGAAAGGAGTGGACTATGTGTTGTTGCCTCCAAGATGTTTGAAGTGAGATCTTTTGTACCTCCTGTGAAAGGAGTGGACTATGTGTTTGTTGCCTCCAAGATGTATGGAGTGAGTTCTATTTTTTGTATCCTCCTTGTGTTGGAGTGGATTATGATGCCTAGTTGGTATGCACTTGTGGTTCCCTTGGTGGATTGTTTGAGTGTGTGTTGTCGAATAGAAGAGTGGCTTCTGTTAGGCGCCAGAGCCTAAAGAGGTAAACTGGATAACCTTCAGGAGTGATTTAAACAAGTGATAATTAAAATAATGTACTTAGAAGATTAGGACTAACTTCTCACTAATCAAGATAATTTAATCCTCACTCATAGACGCAAGGGCTTGTTTAGACTTGGGATGAGTGAAAAGGCCTGGAATGGCAAGATCAACTATCTAGTTCTTGT
The DNA here is from genome assembly GCA_007115665.2 of Sequoiadendron giganteum. Lineage (NCBI taxonomy): Eukaryota > Viridiplantae > Streptophyta > Pinopsida > Cupressales > Cupressaceae > Sequoiadendron > Sequoiadendron giganteum. The sequence goes on along the minus strand of CM021109.1, from coordinate 486,124,377 downwards.
GAGAGGTAGTTGATTCCGCATGAGTGAGTATGAGTGTCGGGATTTGGTTGAGGCCACTAGGATTATTTGTGCCGGAGCCTATGAAGAATGCCCAGAGGAGATCTCATGACAAACCTTGCGATGACACTCTATCTAGGACAACTGTTGTTAATTATTTTATATGTATGGTTTTGTGAACATACTTGATCTACTTTATGTCTGGAAGCAATGTGACCTATGTTAGTGATGTTGGAGTTGTACTTGTATTGTATTTGATTTTAACTTGTATTGTACTTGAGTTGTACTTAATTCATACTTGTATGGTGAATGAGTTGTACTTGTTAATTCATTTGGTTGGTTATAACAGTATGAGTCAGTATGAGTCTGCCTTTGGTTAGTGGTTGTAGATCTTAGTCCATGTTACTTTGTTACTATCTCCTAGCATGGGGGGTGGGCCTTTGGGTACCACATTGGTTGGGTGGAACATGCACCAAAACCGTTGGGTCCCCATCGATCTTCAGTACTTGGTGGCGAGACATCCAGATGGACAGATGGACGGCTCGCGGTTCTTGTTGTAATTTCTTGCATTGTAATATTTCAGTTTGTATATGATACTTTATCCCTCTTTTGTAAGAGGTGGAGTTATGTAATTGTAATACATTTGTACTAGTGTCTCATTCTGGGAATGAGTGATATAACTATTGGATTAAGATAATGATTATGAGATTGTATTTTGGTTGATTATATTATTATGTTATGTGGTATTCTTATGATGTA
>CM021109.1:486044298-486123521 GCA_007115665.2 Sequoiadendron giganteum | reverse complement strand
AGATGAGTGTTTCGGCGATGATATTTCATTGGTGAGACAAATGCACTCGGGATATCTCAAAGATCTTATTCTGATGGCATTGGTCTGGCCGATACAACTCCTTGTGCTTTGATCAGTGAGACAAGACAGGTTTCTTACCAATGGATCTTCATCGGTGAGACCTATATGCTCGGTATGACCTTTTCATTTCACCTCGATGGAACTTGTTTTGCCGATGATATGGGTTATTTGAATACTAGATTTTGGAGGTTTTCATGATATCAAATGGTCAAGAATGATGTGATCATATGTGACTATTGATGGAACTTCAAATTTTTTCTCTTTGAATTCCATTTTATCTTGTCTTATGTCTCTGGTCTTTCATATTGTTTGAAAAAACCTAAGGTTGGGGTTTTTGTTTATGCTGAAAGTGTTTCTGGATTAGATGTTAATTTAATTTAATATATTATAAAACTATTCAATAACATAATATATTAAAAATATATTAAATTATTTTAAAAGATAATATATTACATAATTTAAAATAAAAATATAAAACTATTATTTTTTTATTTAGTATATTAGATGTTATATATGTTACATATTATATTGTATATACATTATAATATTATAATATGATGTTAAAATTATATATTATACATTATATATGTTACAAATAGTATATATGTTAGAATATTATAATATTTTGTTAAATTAAAAATTTAATATATTAAAAATACATTATTTATTTGAATTTGTTATTAGATTATTTTATATATTTCAATTTATTATTTTAATTATATTTATGTCAAAGGCGTGTCCTATTTGAGAATTCCAAAGCTAATTATGAAATCAACGATCAATAGTTCACTACAAGGAATGGATTACGGTTGATTTAATCTAGTCTGTAGAATCCTTTTAAGTATTTTTTAATAAGTTGTTTTTCCAAATTATATTATATACAATATAATTACATTTATTATTATATAAAAAATTACATATGATATAAATTGTATAATTATAAATAAATATATTATCAAATAATAAATATACATAAATATCAAATATATAATTTTATAATATATAGGCATTCTAAGATTTGATTTAATCAGAGTAAGGTGATTTTTAAGTAAAGTTTTTGGAAAATAATAAAGTTTCAGCAGTCAAATTTTAGCACTCATCCCACTCATATGCATTAAAAATAGGAAAATTATAATAATTAAAAATATATTAGATAAAAAATTTCCAAATTCCCATTTTACTTTGCAAAATCATAAGGAATGAGCAATGCACTTTTTTCTTTCTTATATCCTCTACAAATATTTTGGAATTTTTTTATTTTCATATTTTTTTGTTGTTGTTGTTAAGCAAATGACAAATTATAATCTAATACAACTTTTCAACTTAAAAATCAATGAAATAAACCATATTTTGAATATATAGATTTTTCAAATAAAAATTACTATTATGTTATTTTTCAATATTAGATTTAACATGCTACAATATTAAATTTAATATTAGTTATATGAATAAGATTCAAAATTTTGAAACGATTTTATTTTTTAAATTTATCTAAAATTAATTCTTAATAAAAAATTATAAATTATTAAAACCTTATTAATAAATTATAAGTTATTTTCCAAATAAATTCATTTAAAAAATTTACTTTTAATGTTTAAAGATATGATATTTCCAAGTTTAGATAAAAAATATATGTTTCACATCACACAATTGCACAACCAATAAAAAAGATATGAAAAAACAAGATACATAGGAGAGTATTAAGAGAAAGATTAAACAAAAAATAGTAAACATAAAGTCTAAAAACATAATATAACAAAAGAGTAATAAAAGAAAATAAGTAAATAAATAAATAAAAATAATGTGGGAGGTGATTTAAGGGAAAAATAGTAAGAAAAAAATAATAACAAAATTAGAATAATATTAAAATAAAAATTCAAGATTAAGATGTGAATGTTATAAAATATTATAACAATTATAAAAAATGAGTTACAATCAAGTATAATTAGGATTTGGGAAAAAATCAAAAAGTAAAGAGAAAAATACAAGATGATATAATGAGGCTTGGATAAAAATGGATGAAACAAAATCCATAAAATGTGATAAAATAAAAGAAAATAATATCTCATATCTAGAAACTAAATACTTACCTTGACACAAACCATAACCAATGCATAGTACATGTTGTAAGCACTTTATTAAAGAAAACATTGACCATTTTATAAAAATCTCATGTAACACCATACATAATTAGATGTGGAAATGAATACAAATAATTACAACACAAATTTAACTAATATTGAAATTTAATCTTGTTAAATAATTATTTTTTTATTTTTTATTTTCTTGAATATTTATTAAGGTTAGGGTTATAATTAATAGTTTTAGGGATATAATTAAAATAATTAATTTTAGGGTTATAACCTTTATTTTATAATATTATGATATTATTCTTTTATTATAATTAAAAAATCATTAGAATTAAGATTAGGTTTAGGGTTTGGGTGAATGTTAAGATTGAGATTTGAATTAAGGTAAGAAGTAGAGTGAGAATTATACACATAGATAAGAAAAGTTGTAATAAAGAAAAAAGTGTAATTAAAAATCAAGGAAGAAAAAAAATGAACCCAAATTTAGATAAAAAGAGATCTAATCAAAATATACTATAACTTTAATCCTATTAAATAATTATTTTGAAATATTTTAATTTCATGATTATATATCAAAGTTACTATTATAATTATTAATTTTAGAAATATAATTGAAATAATTAATTAGAACCTTAATTTTATAATAATAATTATTAATATTATAATTTTAAACCTACTTATTAGTATTATAATTAAAAGAATATTAAAATTATGGTTAGGGTTAGGGTTATGGTGAAGGTTAAGGTTGGGATTAGAAATAGGGTAAAAAGTAGAGTTACAATTAAAGTTATAACCATAGTTAGTGTTAGGGATAGAGTTATGTTTACAATCAAGGTTAGGGTTATGTGAGAGTCATAAGAAAATTATGGTTAGAATTAAGGTTAAAAAATATGGTTAAAATTAAGGTTATGGGTAGGGTTAGAATTAGGGTTACAATTATGGTTAAAGTTAGGGTTGGTGTTTCAATTGGGGCCAAAATTGAATTCAGATTAGGGTTAGGGTACAATTAAGATTATGATTAGGGCTAAATTAGGGTTAGGTATAAGGATCAATTATGGTTGCTATTAAATTTACCAAAAAACTTATGGTTATTATTAATATTAGGGTTAGGGTTCAATTAGGGGTTAAACTTATGGTGTAAGGATCATCAAGTTTTTATCCATAAGCATCTTCAATCTTCATATTATTATTCTTTGCCTTCTCATTTTGCATGCTAAATGAAAAAACTTGGTTTTACACCTTATTTAAGTCATTTAATCCTTGATTTTTGTCTCCAATAGATTTATTCAAAACTATAGACACCATCCAATTGAACTATGAGATTCCTATCTTCTTCTATTAGGATGTAAGAAAAATAATTTGAGAGGTCTATTTGGATCTTAGCCATTCTACTTTCAAGGAGATACTTTCTCTAAAAAGGTTTCTAAAGATTTGGATATTCCACTCTTTCGGTCTAAGTTTTATGAATTTTAACTTTATGTTGACCATGCACATCTTAGTGCGATGATCAACTCTTTGGGTGAGCTAGGAGTCAGTGACAACCATTTCGAAGTTTGGGTTTTCCAACTACACTTTTTCAAACTTGAAAGACACTCTTCTAGGGAGTTTGTCCTTATCTATGAGCTAGTAATTCGAACCGAATTTAAATAGGGTTATGATTAGGGTTCATATAGCTTTATGGTTAGGGTTAAGCTTCAATTTAAGTTAAGGTTCAATTGATTAAAAATAGGTGCCTTGAGAAGGATATATCTCAGTGTAATTTACATATATTTCTAAAATATAGGCATGCTAGTTGATTTGTTACAAAAGAGTTTGCATATATTTTATTTTTCAATTGTTTTTAGAAGACATTTTTTTTTATTAAGAAGATTAAATTATTAATTATTAATTATAAATAAATAAGATTCATCAATAAATATGTATTAATTTTGTGATATATTTTTTTAATGAAATTAGTGTATAGTAAATTTTCTCATATTTATAGTGTTTTTTAATTTTTAATTTTACTTTTAAATAATTATTTAGGATGCCTCGCCCAATATTAAATTTTGAAAATGAAGAACAACAAAGAGAATATGCTCAAAATTACATGATACGAAGATGTGAATAAATGAATAATTTACAAAAAGAAGAATACATCATGTACGAGAATTTGAAGATGAGCAATACATATTAAGAAGATTACAAACAAATGAGTATTTAGACCAATTTAATGAGATAGAAAAACAACAAATACAAGTATGAAATCATGAATTAGTTGAAAGGAATTATGAATCTCATGAGAATATAGATGGTAAATTTGAAGGAATGAATTCAATTACAATAGATCGTGTGTTACAAACACCAGATAATAGAGTTCAAGATGCAATAAATGCTGAAACTGAAAATCATGAAGAAAATAATAGTCCAAAATAGGAGTTAACCTCTCAATTGAGAAGATGAAGACGACTGCAAAGAAGACAAAATGAAAAAGATCTAGGTACATGCAATAACAATAGAAATGTGCAAATTGATTTGAAATATTTACAAATTATATTTCGACATGGTTTGGATAAACTTGCAACACCTAGCATGTGTTACATTTGTTAAGAAAGTTACCCTACAATGAAGGTTGTATGAATTCCTGAAGGCCCAATTTACAATAGATGTTGACAAGAGAAACATGAACATCAATTTTTAACATTAAATAATATAAATCCTGGTCCCACAACCATTAGAACTTGCAAAATTAACACAAATTGAGGAAATGTTGATAGGGCATGTAAATCCAATACTTCAAGTCACACATGCAACTAGAGGTCAGTAAAAATATAAAGGACATACCATAAACTTTCCACAAGAAGTAAGAGAAAAAGCTAAATTTCACATTGAATAAAATATTTACCAATAATTATTGTTCGAAGGAAGGACCAACATGGAACACATTACAATTTTACAGTCAATAGAGAGAGGGTGTATAAGGCATTGAAATATAAGATAGAACATGATAAGTTTTATAAAGATGTGCAAATTGATTAAAATGCTCTTAGTAAATTCACATGCAATTCAAATGAAAACATTTTTGACAAATTAAACTCTATTCATATGGATTTTGATTCAGAGATTTAACTAAATACATGCATTATGATTCAACTAATTAAATACATGCACTACGATTCAAGTTTTATAGAGATTTAACTAAATATATACAAAAATCCTGGGAAAATGCATAGGCATTACAATTTAGAGGCAGGACTGACTAAAACATCTACACTACCTTACAATTCATAATTATTATGCACAAGATTAGAAATGACCATGACACATTGGGCTGAGTCAGGATTCTATTCCTCCCTCAAAATCTTCAACCTCAGAGACTTTTGATTCCACCTGCTTCTTATATGCAATGTAATATGCAATCACCAGGCAGTTTTCTATGTAGTTTTGGTGAGCCAACCCATTCGCTTTCTTCTCTGGGTCCCTAGAATCGAGTGGTATCCATTCTTCCCCAGAGCCTAAGTTCCATTCGACGTCATCTCCTAATGCTAACTCCTTTGCCAACCCTTCATCTTGCACATATTGCATTACCCAGCCACGAGGTTGGTTGGTGGTTAGCTTGGATGCTCTGAGAAGGAAGGTGATGCTCCGTTCCCTTTCATCCCATCATTTTTGAAACCCTTTTGGGTCAATTGTCCTGACCAGAGGGAATTTCATGACCTCCTTTCCTTGTACACTCAACACGTAGTAGTTCTGGGGCATTGGGATGAGATTATTTTCATCCACATTATCCAAGGCTGCATCAATGCCTCCTAGCCATGCATGAATGAAGACCATCCGGGTTAGTTCGTGTAAGATTTCCTTTAGCATACTCATGTGGAGGAGCACCGCCAAAAACATTGCTGGTATTTCTGCATTGGACCGGAACCTATGATATGCTTTCAAGAACTCCGGTCCTACAACCTTCTTGGTTGCCCAGAGTATCAATGGGTGGGACGAGGCCAGTAGCCCATTCAGCCTTTGGTTTGTCACTTCTCCTCGAAATTATTGCATTTTCTTGTCAGTGTCTAGGGCCAAAGGAGTCTCCATCCCTTTATTGCCTACTTCTATCACCAAGTAAAAATCTTGAGCTTCTACACACACACACTATTCCTACAAAGACACTGTGTTTTAAATGACCCAGGCTGGCCTTTTTTAACTACGGTGGCTAGCAGTCTTCATGATTAATTATCTATGATCCTGGTGGTTGGAGCATGTAAACTTGCGGGCACTCTGCTGGAGGTACCAGGCATGATTAATGCAAAGTATTTTGAGATCCACTCAATCTTGCCTTTGCCTTGAAACTTGTTCGATTTATTTGCATCTTGCCCTCTACTGTTGAGCCCTGTCACATCCGATTAGACCCCAAGTTTTTCTTTTCTTGTTGATATAGTAAGTTTATTTTTTATCTTTTTATTTAATTATTTATTAAAAAATAATTATTTTTAATAATATTTAGATTTTGATATATTTTGACTTTACATTTAGTTTATTATATATTTTAATTTTTAATAATTACAAATAATTATTAAAATAAATTTAATTTACTAATATTTTGTCTTATTAAACTTTTAATTATTGTCCCTTTAATAATTGTTTTATTTTTTGTAGGGAATGATTTTTTAATGACTGTCAATCATCCATCAGTTGATCCTGACTGTTCCTCGCAATCCCGTGATGACCTCACCACTAAGTTTCGGTTGATTGCGATATCACAGGTGAGCACCATGTGTCTCAACCGGCGGTGCCAAAGGAATAATCAAAGTGCTTTAATATTTATGTTGAGTTTTAATACATTATATGACAGGTTACTAAAGCGGCTGCGAGATGCACGTGCTCAAAATCGACGGTGATGTTATAATCTTGATGAAAATTTTCTTGATGGTTATGTTTAGTACAGGTGACTACTATGAATGAACATGATTGCCGATGGTGGAGATCAATGGTTTCCCACCATCGCATGATACAAAGATGCAAGGTGTTTATTGATTGCAATATCACGGGCAAGCGCCATGTGTCTCAGCTAGTGGTGTCGAAGGAATAATCAAAGTGCTTTAATATTTATGTCGAGTGTTAATACATTATATGACAAGTTACTAAAGCAGTTGCGAGATGCACATGCTCAAAATTGACGGTGATGTTATAATCTTGATGAAAAGTTGCTTGATGGTTATGTTCAGTGCTGGTGACTTCTATGAATGAACATGATTGTCGATGGTGGAGATCAATGGTTGCCCGCCATCGCATGATACAAAGACGCAAGGTGTTTATTGATTGTGATATCACGAGCGAGCACCATGTGTCTTTCCTTGGCAATGCATAATGTGGTGGGCCCTTGGTGCTGAGATGGAGATTACATTAACCTTTTAAAGGCAGACGTTCGATGATCTGACGAAAGGAAAGGATCGACAGTTAGAATTTAAATTTGCATCAAGTTGGATGAGACAAATGAACTCGGGCTGACTCAGGGATCTTACTCTGATGGCATTGGTCTGGCCGATACAACTCCTTGTGCTTTGATTGGTGAGACAACACAGGTTTCTTGCCGATGGAACTTCATCGGTGAGACCTATATTCTCAGTATGACCTTTTCATTTCACCCCGATGGAACTTGTCTTGCCGATGATATGGGTTATTTAAATACTAGATTTTGGAGGTTTTTCATGATATCAAATGGTCAAGAATGATGTGATCATATGTGACTATGATGGATTATACTCAAGATAAGGTTTTCTTTAGGGAATCAACAAGTGCAAAATCACTGTAAAGGCTAGTTGGTTTGTGATGAATGTTCTACTGTGGGCCTCTAGCCTATCCTAGGTCTTTGTAGTAGTTTTTTTTATTCTTTGTTTCATTTTTTCAATGTTCTATACAACGGCCAAGTTTCTATTTGCAATATGCTTTAAGTGTTCATTAAAAAGAGATATATGGTTTTTTTCCTTATAGAAATAATGCATTTATAACATTCATGTGTTTTTCATTTAAAATAATGGCATTTGGTAATAATAAGAAGGAAATGTGAAGTTTGAAAAGTCATATTTTCAAATTTATTTTTTGTCTTTTTTGAAATAATTAAATAAGTTTGATGCATAGAAGGATTCAATAAGTTGTTTAGAACAGTAAAATGGTGTCAAAGTTTGTGATGAGGAAAAATGAATTGGAGAGTGGTTCAAAACTGGTTACAAGGTTTGAAAGGGATGTTTAAGTTGTAATTTTTAGAGTGATAAGGTTGACATTAAACTTTTCAAATATTTTTAGTTCATATTTTTAAGATAAAGATTCTTTTAAACAAAAAAAAATGTTTTAAATTTCATACTAGGAAAACAAAAATGCAAATGCAATAAATGAATAATAGAGAATCATGCATGGGAAAAAAACACCACCTACAAATGAAAATAAGTTATTGGAATGTCACGTATTGATTTTAGCAATTATTTTATTTCAATTATTAATCATGAGAATGTCAATGTTTATGTTAGATGATTATATAGATTGAAATTGAAATTTAAATGCAAATGAAATGATTTTGAATTTATTATTATAAAATTCGGGGATTGTCATTGATGATGGGAAATTGAGTGCAAGTGAACACAGGAACAGGTTGGCTATTTAAGCCATTGAGATGGAGTGAAAAATAAAGTAAGATGTGATGTTATGTGAACCACACCAAAATATCTTAATGAGAATGATTAAATCACCTAATCACTACTTTACTCTTGAATGAAACCTCGGGTTAAAGATAACCTAATTGGGACAAGAAGTGCATTCAATGAAGAGAGAGATCTTATGATGAGACTAAAACCTATTAAGCTGGATTACCTACTGGATTACTCTTTAACACCTATAAGTAGAAATTAAACTTGACTGAGTTGTACTTTGGATCTTGACTATTGCCATATAGAGTGGGGAAATCTATAAACAATCGGACTAGTCAATAATTAAGGAGTCCATAATAAGAATTGGAAAGGAATATTGGGTTTAAGATTTTCCCATGCGATTGAATATCATTGGAGTTAATGAAACTCTGTAAGGATAGAAGCATAGGAGGGATGCCTAGTAAGTTAAAGGAAGTCGTATTATTGACAAGACTTTACTTTAAGTAGCTCTTATTAATCATGAGAATTTCAATGTTTATGTTAGATGATTATATAGATTGAAATTGAAATTTAAATGCAAATGAAATGATTTTGAATTTATTATTATGAAATTCGGGGATTGTCATTGCTGATGAGAAATTGAGTGCAAGTGAATGCAGGAACAAGTGAACGAGAATGTAGGCGAAAACATTGTTCAGGTAGTCATTTTAGCCATTAGACGTTTATGAGGATGATGGAATATCACACACCACTTAAATAATTGGAACGTAATTTGCATGGTTAAATGGTTTAATCTTTAATTATTATAATGGCTATGCATTTGTTGAACAAAATTGCAAAAAAGAATAAGTTTGTTTTAAATGGCAATTTAAATATTATTGTGAGAAAATTGATTTTATTCAATTTATTATTTCTTTATTTAAATATATTATTTTTAGTTGAAAATAATAATTCTTGTATTCTAAATTATTGGAAAACAAATTAGAAAACAAAATACATTCAAAATGGAATTTGAAAACAAAACAACAGTTTACAATTTGGAAACAATTACTTCACAATCAATTTTGAATGCAATCGTAAAATGGAACTTGGAGTTAAAACCAATTTTAGCTGGGAATATTATGAATCTATTTATCAACTTTAAGTCATTATTTTGAAATCGTTTGGATTTTATGTAGTCTAAGGAATGAAGTTTCAACTTTCTTTTGAATATAAATGAATTTATTTAAAGTATTGTCGATATTTTGAATTAAAGAGTTTCGCTCTTTACATGGAATGACATAAAACATATGATAAAGTCAAATATATTATTGGTCTTTCCCTTTCTGACATTAAATTTTATTATATATATTTAGATAAATCATCATAGGAAATTTGGGATAATTTCAATAAAATATTTGGAGCAAAAATAGTTAATTTCAACTATTTAGATTCAAAATGAGAGATATAATCACTCTGTCTAATCACATAATAAATCTGAAATCTCTCATTAAACAATTGGTAGAAGTCAAGGCTCTATTAGATGATGAAGATGCTAAGGATATTTTGTTAAATAGTTTGAAAATACAACAATTTTATTTATATGCTTAATACAATAACTTCTCAAACACAAGAAGATGTGATTTTGGCCCTATTAGGAGAAGAAAAAAAAGAAAAATGGAAAAGATCTAAAATTTGATTCTCAACATTAGAATGTATTATACTCATGAGGTAATAATAACTAAAAAATAAAAATGAATGTTATTATTGTAAGAAAAAGGATCACATAGTGTGGACTTGTATAACTCAAGCCAATGATGTTCTTGAGGGAGGACTTAAAGAAAAATCAAATGATGTTAGCTTAGCCTGTATATATTTGTTTGTTTCAATCAACATGTTTTGTTGTGAGGAATGTAAAACTTAAGGGAGGGTGTTGGAATATTAAGATTAACATTAATAAATTTACCTTACTAACTTGTTTATTTTTGTTATTAAATAATTAGTTATATTCTTATAAGATAGTAGTTCAAATGGGAAGGTATATTTCAAAGGCTTTGTAAAAGCCATGTTGTAATATATTCCCAAATGAACTGTATGATATAATTATTATTTTGAGTGTGTTTGTGTGCAGATTTAAGTTCTCTTGACTTTTCCAATATATTTTGTATGCTCTATTAGCCATGATTTCATGATTAATTTTCCAATTTCGACACTACTTCTTACTAACTTTGCCATCAAAATTTGGCTCTTAGACTAAATATTTCATAAAGGTGCATTTTAATTTTCTTGCTATTACCTTTGGCTGAATTTTTAAATTGGTTCAACCATGCAAAAAGTGTGGTTACAATTTTCTAATTATTTCCACTTAAATGTTGGTTACAATTTTCTAATTTTCTTTCCATTTAGCTAGTCACAATTTCATACTAGCATTAAACCTTGAAAATGGCAGTTTACTTCTACTTAAAAGTTGCGGTAATTTCATTAATCTCTTGCTACCTCTAGTGTTGAATTGGACTAGTTATGTCATCTAAGATTTGTTCCTCAATTTCTTTTTACTTTTTTCAAAAAAAGGTTATGATGGTTATACTTGTATTACCATGAATGGATATAAATTTGAGGATTTTGGGTGTTTTCATTCAGTTTTTCATGTTTTCCCCTTAGCTCCTACTTTACGTGTGTTTTTTTATGGAAGCCTTTGGATATCTTTTGTCTAATATTATTTCATGGAACCTTATTAAAGGTGGTACTTTTCGTAACTCTATAGCCCAACTATTCAATGGTCATTTTTCTAATGACTCCTTTCTCACTCTCTTGGAGGACAAACGTGACATTATTTAGGATATTCAATGCCTAGATATTTTTTGGAAAGCTTTAAGGTCAGATATATAGTGGCATAAAAATCAATGTTATAGGAAATCCTTCTTAGCCAAGCCCAATTGGTTCAATTCCTATGGATAGAAGGGGGGTGATCATAAGGAGGTGTTGAGATTCCTAAGCATCTCTTTTACCTTTTATGTTTCTCCTTCCTCTTTAAGGAGACATATCATTTCTATAGCTGAGAAAAAATATCATATTAAATTATGAAGCCCCTTTCTTTGGCAAGGAGATTCCATGTGTGTTCAAAAATTCTTGTTGCACACATTTCCATTACTCATGTTGCTGAGAACCTTACAAATCCTCATATTTGAAGATTGAAAAAATCCAAAGGTATATTTTATGGCCTCCCTTTAACCAAGGAAAATGGTTTCACAAAGTATCCTAGGAGTTTTATTATTTCCCTCATGACTATAATAGGCTTGGCTTGCTCTATATTCACTACTCTAAATGGCGCCATAATAGGCTTTTCTTGCTTTATATTCACTACTCTAAATGGTGCCATAATTTTAAATTTAATTAACATACTCTAAAACCTAACTAAACTAGGTTGTAGCTCGTCAAATTGGAGAAGTGAAAGGTCAATACTAGCATTGAGGAAGAGTTTGGAGGAGTGAAAACAAGGTCAATACCAGCACCATGGAAGAGTTTGGAGCTAAAACAAGATCAATACCAGCACCGATGACGAGGTCGAGGGCACTTAGGGAAAATCGATGAGCAAGGGACAATGAGTACTGTAAGTTTGGCACCCCCATTCTCTTTAACCTACAATTTTCATGCCTAGTTTCCAAAGATCTTCTCGTACATTGGCCCCCCATTCTCGTAAAATGGTATAAGATAAGACAAAAAAAAAAAAATAGCTTAGTCTTTCACATTTTTATAGTGATTACTAGAGGCACATAGACCAATTTTTCATAATAGAAGAATTTGATCATACTTTTCCAATGATGGCATTATGAGAAAACCTTAGGTTAAATGAATAATTCATAGCTAAGTTCTTGAAATCATGTCCAACCATATAAGAGAAGACCGTTGCTATGTGTACTTGGATAACATGGAGAAAGGCTCTTTGGGCTCTTTCATCAATCTACGTATTGTTAAATTTTAACACCTAAAAGTGAGAATGGCGAATATTTCCTAGGATGGTGGCCAATTATGCTTCTCAACACCTAGATTACAAAATAATTGTCAATATCATTGCCATCACAATAAAACCTATTACTTGAGATATAGTCATAGAGGTAAACAAATTGGATTTCTTGATAGTAGATACATTCTAGACAATTCAATCCTTGCATCAGAGATTGTTGAATGGGCCCAACAAACTACTCATGATGCCCTTACTATTAAGTTAAAAGTTTGACAATGCATATGATTGCATCAAATGTCCTTTCATTTATAAAAGGCTCAAATGGATTTATTTTTAACCCTAAATTATTATCACACATTCAAAATTACAAAACACCAGTTGGATGAAGAACCTTCATTTGAAGGTGATGTCATCATGACCTTTGAATGAAGAACCTTCATTTGAAGGTGATGTCGTCATGACCTTTTGAATGAAGAACCTTCATTCAAAAATGATGTCATTTCAAGACTTTCAAATGAAGGTATTTTTTATTTTAAATATTTTATGTCCAAAATGCTTTATAAAAGGAACCTTGGCATGAAGGAACTTCAAATGAAGACCTTAATTCAAAGGTCCTTAATTAGAATATCCTTAATTAGAAGATCCTTCATATGAAGGTTCCTTTAATTCCATCCCATTATAGCTCTTAGAATTGTTAGAGATATTTTTGTTTTGAAGTAGAGATTGCACCATCAAATAGTGTCACCATGACTCTACCAAGATATCCATCAAATTGATAAACCTTGACTTAACAACCGCAAATTCACAAGAAAATTTCCCCTATCAGCCCTAGGGCATCAATTCAATGCCAAGTTTATTGCTTTAATAGACCCCTAAATGCAATGAACTTTTCTACCTCTCCATCAAACTTTTCTTCTCAGCTTCTTCTCTTTTAGCTGTAGTTTGGGCCAATTTCGCCACATTTACAGTCATGTTTGTAGCTTCTGTAGTTGAAGTTTTAGAAGCTCTTTTGATTATTAACCCTACCCTTAGGTTTGGGCTAATATCAGTAACATGGGGCATGGGCCAACCTAAACTTAGGAAGTAATAAAGTTAGGAAAAATATTGAACTCAATTTATAAAAAGGGGCCCGGCCTAGACGAAACAATGAGACATAAGTCATTTTAATACCCACTCCAAAAAGGTAACGACCAAATATATCTCACCCAAGGTTTTACATGGAACATTGGTGGATTGGTGGATGTCATTTCTATTTAGCCCTTAAACCCTTACGTAGGCACAATAGGGAAGTCCCTGTATTTGATTATTTTCTCCCACAAAATAGTGATTGAAAAATTCAAAACAAATGAAAATGAAAGGGAACACATATATTTATCTACACCAATGATCTCAGAGTATTTCAAGATTGTATGGATCCATACAATACAAAAGAACTTCAGAAAAATTGTAAAAAAATAGAAAATTGCTTCAAGAACGTGGTATCTGATATGAAATTTTGGTATGAACTCCTCCAACAATTGCAATGGGATGGGAGTACAATATGATAGAAGTGGGATGAAAAATGCATCGTTTGAAGCATCAAACCAATATGAAAAGATGAAAGAAAGTGCTAACCCCTTAAACTGTAAAATTTTCTTTTAACTTTAAGTTTGTTGGGTAGCCAATTCTTTTAAGTTATCAAATCCTACCATCATACATAATCAAAATGTTGTTGTTTCAAATGACTATGAGAACTAAATTTTACTATTTGAAGATGTTGAAACCTTGTTATAGAGAATTCGAACATTGATGTGACCACTCATCCTACTTTAAAACATACCAAAAGTCTCCTACCAATTAGACATAGGAAGATTTAAGATGACTTAAACAATTTTTATTGCCAAAGCATAAACTTATGATGACTTTACCAGGCCTAGTACACACTCCCTCCCCATTAACCACTTAGACATATGAAAAATAAATGTAAATTTGCTGCTATTTTTAGTCATGTAGGTGTCCAATAAACCACTTGGTGTTGTTTCCCTTCAAGTTTCTTTACCTGAATGAAGAGAAAAAGTCCTTTGATTACAATTAGAGAATACATTTGACACCTTGGTTGTGTAGCTGGTGGACCATAGTCACATTTAACACTTGTTACAAAGTTTCAAAGTTAAAACATTAAGTATATTTGATTTGTGATGGACACATTTAGACGGTAGTAACAATAACTTGCAATCTATCAAGACTTGATTACCTTATAACCTATCAAATTCTAGCGATGAAATGATAGATTAATCATAATGTCACCTTTGGATCACATCACCATGAAATAAATTTATCCAACATCCTTATGAGTGTAGGTACCACCAAATAGGTATTTTTCAGATTTGTCTTCCTCAAGCAAGAGAAATTCAGGAAGAGAAGAGGAAAGCGAGACATGTAGTAGGTCTAAAAGAGGGAGATCAACTAGAGGTCAAAAGATTAGAAGAAAATTCCGTAAACGCATGGAATTTTTTCTTGCTGAAGGGGGGTCATGTTCTTATGATGATGAGAGCATAGGCGACATCGAGGTGCCCTTGAGGTATAAAAATCTACAGAAACAATGGGTACCCAAGGAACTTCCTCCAATAAACATTGATCTTTGTGTCAACGAGAGGATATATCGCATAACACCATCGTCATTACATGGTTTGGGCCTATTTTGCATGGACGACATAAAGGTCTGTTACAACAAAGTTACTAAGTTGATGGAGTATGTTGGAACCTGTTATAGTTACAAAGATTGGATGCAGCTGGTTCAATATACACGAAGTATGCGTAGGTATGCACTATCAGCAAATTATATACAACTAAAAGATAAGGATCAAAATAAAGGAGTGGCTAGGTACATTGACGGGAGGCCAAAATCATCAAGGAATATTGTAGGGTTTATAAATAGTACATGACTTGGGTCAAAAAATAAGCAACCCAATTGTATATTTGAGGCGCGAGAGGGAAACCGTCTATTTGTATGTGTGATAAAGTCAATAACTACAAGGGAAGAGTTGCTAATCGATTACAATTTGAATCGCTTAGATACAAAAACAATTACTATGGGGGTGGTATGTACTATATACCATTTTACCCAACCTCCTATTAATGACTCCAATATAGAATTTTATTATTATGTTTTTTTTTGTAAGTCTATTGGTTTCATTTCGGTAAGTTTTTTATATTTAATTTTTGGCACAGTGGGACATTGATCATAGGAGGAAGGCTCCAACCCAGAGTGTAGATCACGATCCATCTTCAGGTGCTTCTATCCGAAAGGTCTACCTCATTGTAATTGTACAAATTAGATACGAGAAAAATGTTTTATTATGTTTTTCTCATGAGTTTATTGGGTTAATTTTGATAATGTTTTTAATATTGTTGTTGCAGTCGACTGATCGGGGAAAGGAACCAATAGTATAGGAGAGCATCCATATGGAGGTGCAATCACTATTATATGATGATGACATCACATTTTCTGCAAACCCTGTGGATATGATGAGGAAGGCCCAAAAAAAATGCAATGAAGAAATCCTTAAGTTATTATTCATAGTACCTCAAACAGATGAGATAAGAGAAAGGGTTAAAATATTGTCTGAGAGAGCACAAAACTTGCAAGTAAGCACATCATGAGATCTTTAATTATAACATAAGTTCATTCATGATTTTATATTTTGTACTCTTTTATGTCATGAACTAAAATATGTGTTATTTTTACAAGATTATTTGCATCCTCATCATGTTGTTGGCTATGATCAAGGTACTGCAAGTGTTGCAAGGGAAGTAGGGGCTAGTACAAGTTTCAATCTTGATCTTCCTGTGCATATAACACTTCATTTGACCCCATCATCCATGCCTATATTGTCGACTGAAATGCCAAAAACACATACCATGTAGGCATTCGGTAGTGCATCGTCTAGCAGCGAACACATGCCACTACATGTGTCAGTACATGTGGATACAAAGGCCGCTAGTACTGGTGATGTTTTAACAACATTTCCTGGATCTTCCCATATTACTAGTACAAGAACATTTCTGGTCACATTTGTGGTGACCGAGGATTTCCTTTCCATAAAGATAGAGAAGGTCCCAGGTACTTTAAAATGTTTTAATTATTATTATATATAATCCAAATGAAATTTACTTATTGATCACTTTTGATAGACTAATGATCCCATGATCATTTTGCAAGAAATGATATTTTTTATAAACATCTAAGTGATATTACATTGGAGCTCTTCAGGTCCACCATACATACACAATGGAATGCCCAAAATCAAGATTTAAAAGATGAGCTCATTAACCGTTTAGTTGTGTTGTTCGGTGATAAAACATTCAATCGAACCAAGGTCCTTAAGAAAGCTGGTACCTATCTAAAGTATGTGAGGGACCAATATAGGTCACATTTACAGAAGAACATAAAGTACGAGCATCCCCCCATGATTCCGAAGAGGGAGTGGAAGGACTTGGTGTTGGATGGAAAGGAGAAGGCTGAAAAGAAAAAAGGAAAGACACCACCGGGTCAAGTAAGGTATGTGATACTATCAATAATTTAATTTTATATTGATTACTCTTTATTTTTACATAATCTAATGTATTTCAAATTTTTCATAGGTTGTCTGAAACATCGAAGGAAACAAAGGCAAGACCAGAAAAACACGAGCAACACAAACTTGGCTCTAGTGGTTATATGAAAATAGCTGCATGATTTGTAAGTATCAATAAATGAAATATTGCAACCAAATAATAAATTGCAAACAATTTTGGTTTTATCACACCATAGAAGCAAAATTCATGATCGCATGCAAAAATGCAAGGTTGTGATTTCAACAGGGTGCCCACAGAAGAGGACCTGAAGATTGCCTTCCATCAAGGCTATGGAGCCCTGATTGAATAGCTAAGAGTCTCGACTGGTCAAACACAATCTTCCACTGCATCCAACATGCAGGTAAATAAACTCAATAAAGTTTATTTCAAATTGAATACTTGTACAATCTATTCAATATTAATTTCCACCATAATAATGTGCCTATTTGTTTTACACAGATAAGCAATGATAATACTGCACATGACATTGGCATGCAGCCTGGTGAGGGTGGAGCACAACCTATAGATGAAGGCCATGGTGTGCATCCCGGTACTAGATGTATTCATGTGCTATACAAAATGTAGTATGGATTAATACAATTAAACATCTTTAATTGCATTTGGTGTATTAATCAATGTAACCTTTCATATTTCAACTTTAGAGCATGTAGAGCATGATCAACATGTTGAGCATGATCAGGTTAGACAAGATTAGGAACATGATGTGGCTCCATCAGGTAAAGAGGACCACTCTAATGTTATTTTAAACATATTTAATTGCAATTGGTATATTAATTAATGTAATCTTTCGTGTTTCAACTCCAGATCAGGATTTAGAGGGTGTTCAACATGTTGAGCATGAGGCTATAAGACAATATCAGGAACACGATGTGGCCCAATCAGGTAAAGAGCACCACTCTGATGTTCTTTTAATTAATGAAATACGTGTAACAATAATAATAAAACATATCAGTTTAACATTTCTTTTCTATTGTAGCAAACCCCCCTTGCAGCGGCATCCACGTTGTGAGTACATGACTAGGCATACATTAAGATCATGAGTAGCGCTTAGAAAAACTAAAGGGGGGACATATGATTTTGAAAACGATACTCCACTTCAACTATTTTTAGCTGCAAAAAAGAAACAAAAAAAGAAGTGATTGTAATCATATTATGACAACCATATTTTTGATAATATGTCAAAACTGAAAAAATGAATGTTATATGTTAATGAATGAATGTGAATATGTTAATGAATAAATGCTATATGTTAATGAATGAATATAGTATGTTATTAATGGATGAGTGAATGAATGTTATATGTTATTAATGGATGAATGAATGAATGTTATATGTTATTAATGCACGATGAATGAATGAATGTTAAATGTTATTAACGGATGAATGAATGATTAATGTTATATGATCGGGTATGGTGTAATGCCCCGCCACGCAACCCTAAAGGAAGTTTCAATTCACTACAAAAGCGTACTAATTTTTTATTTTTTATTTTAAAATGAATTAAACATTCATGTTCACCTAATAATTGACAACCTCCCCTAAGGCTACGTAATCGAGATTACTTAATTCCCATTAACATACATCATCTAAATTACATTGCAATAAACATCTCAAGTAAAGACATACATCTAACATAAGTAAATACAAGATATGAATAGATTAACCAACACATAATTTCATTATCTAAACCATTACAAGATTACAATCCTTATTCCTAGAATGAGTCAAAATACACAAGAGTATAACAATTACAAGATCCTCCTCATAACAACAAGAGGGGTAAATACAACTGATACAAGAAGAATTACAATAGTACAAGAAGAGTATAACAATAACCACAAGCTGTCCAATTGTATGTCTCGCTTCCATGAACTGAAGAACAAAGGGGGACCCAACGGTTTTGGTGCATGTTCCACCCAACCTAGTGGTACCCGAAGGCCCACCCCCCATGCTAGGAGATAGTAAAAATACAACATGGACAAGATATCAACTACCTCTAACCAAAGGATGACTAACTGAACAAACTAACTCAACCATACATATGTACAATATAAATCTAACACTAACATGGTTACATTGCTTCCAGACATAATAAAATCAAGTGTGCTAAAGAAACCATACACAACATATAATCAAGGTTATCCTTGATAGAGTGTCATCGCAAGGTGCGTCATGAGATCTCCTCTGGGAATCCTTCATAGGCTCCGGTAATCCTGGTGACCTCAACCGAATCCCGGCCCTCATACTCACTCAAGTGGAATCAACTACCTTTCGTATGGACAAGCTAGTTGACCTTGCCATTCCAAGCCTTCTCACTCACCCCAAGTCTAAACAAGCCCTTGTGTCTGCGAGTGAGGTTAATTTTATCTTGGTTAATGTGAATGAATCCTAGTAATCTAAGTACTTTTCTTTAATTATCACTTCTTAAAAACACTTTCGAAGGTTACCTGGTTTACCTCTTTGGGCTCCGGCCCCTAACAAAAGCCACTCTTCTAATGGATAACCCACTACTCAAATCTAGACTCCAAGGGTGACTCAAGTGTCATAGAACTAAATAACTTAGTCTCTCCTAATCTAGGAGATGACAAATAAAGAATCTCACTCCAACACTTGGAGGAAAATAAACTCATACAACACTACCCAAGGGAAAGATGAATATTAATTAACATGGGAATGACCCACATTCACTGGAAGACTTCTCAATGCATAATACGATTACCCATTCCCAAAATAATCAAAATAAGGAAACATATATTAACAATAAGCAAGGACAAGAAATCATGCTATCTTTGGATATATTAAATCCATTTCCTAACTAACACTTTTCAGTAAATAATCAATTACTTAAATCAAATAAACATTAAACTAAAATCATTACCTTTACTTTTACAAGGAAAGAATAAATTCAATTTAAACAATACAAGATATCAAATTTGCATTTAAACCAAATATACTCATCCAAGAAATATTTCTTTTAAAATTCTTAACTAACTCATCTAATTCTTTCCAATTCACAATTTAAATAATAATTACAAACACTTGAACAAGCACATATTTAAATATATACATATATATAAAACTGAATATTATATATATATGTTTGTTTAATATAGCTAATAATCCCAACCCCATTTAATTAAACCAAATTCTATAATTCTGGAAAAGAAAATAGAATACTAAGATAAGTACTCAATCTCATATTCATATAAAATATATTTATATATACCTACTGTATATTTATATTTATATTATATTCATATAGAATATAATTATTAATTAATAAACCAAATACACAGTACTTAAATATATATTTCCAGTATATATATTCAATAATAAACTTTATTTTTTTTTTAAATTCCAAAAACAGATTAACTTTAAATAAATAAAAATATAAAAAAAAACAAAACAAATTTAATAAAAAATGAATAATAAAAAAAAGTATTAAGAAGGGCCTTACCCCGTACCTGTGGACAGGGTACTGTGGGCGCCGATGGTACTATGTATCGGTCAGATGCACCACAGGCCGCGTGGGGGCCGACGCTGTCATGTGACAGCACGTCTCCCAAAGGGTGGGTGCGTTGTCCCATGACAACATCCCTCCCACTGTCACATGGTGCAGACTCCCAATAACCTTTTTTGTTAATTATTTTTTTTAATTTTATTTTATTTTTAATAAATTTTGAATTTTCAAAAAAAACATAGGTATAGAATAAATTTTGCCATTAACGAAAATTCTAGAGATTTGTGTCGACGACGACTTTTCTAAAAACATGCCAAAATTTAAATCTTAAGCAATTAAAATAATAAATATATTTATATGTTTTATGTATTTATATTTATCCAAATATAATACATATTAAATATATAAATATATTATATATATATATATATATTTTTTTTTTTCACAGAATATTATAACTTGTAAAATAGGAAAAATAATTTAAGAAAAACCAGCATCATGAAATTGATAAATTTTTCAGAATTTCGTTCTAAATTCAAAAAGGTGTAAATTAAATTTCTTTTAACCCTATTCATTGAATTTTTACAGAAAACAATTAAATATATAAAATCAAACAAATCTTGTTTCCTTACTGAAGGTTTTCTACAAGGGTTTGATTTTCTTTTGAAGAACCGTTCTGAACAATTAAAAGGGTAAAAACTTCATTCCATAACCTAAGTGTTGAACACACAATTTTAGGTTTAATTTAACCCATGTTTATTCAATTTCCCCCATTTATGGAATTAAAAGCTATAGTAAATTTAAACATTCTTCCCCAAATTTTTAATGGATTAAATCTAAATTCAACAAACAATTTCCAATTTCACAAATGACAATAACAAAAAATTTGCAAACAATATAATATGAGATGAATCAAACAAGACAAAACCTGGAATCCAAAGCTACAGATGAAGATGAAAATCTGATGCAAGCTTCCTCCCAAGAATTCCTGCAATTTCTTCAAACGTGCAACAGATCCAATCCAAGAACTTTGATAATTGCAAACAAATTGTTCTTCAAACAACTCTACCATCCAAAATTGCTTCAAAACCTTCATTTTGCAAGTTTTTCCAAAAATTATTTTTCTCCTGTGCATGAATTTTCTTCCAATCTTTTTCTCTGAAAAATATCAATCCTTCCAAAAACCTCTCTCCCAAAAATTGAAACATGCATTCACATTAAAACTCAAATATCTAATCTAACCCTAATTTCCTTTTGCATTCAAAGTGAAAATAGATATTTATTTCCTTTTCCCATTTTCAAAAACCCCAAATTGATTTTCAAATGCAATTTCACTTTTCTTTCAATTATTTTAACTTAATTTAATTAAATTTATTTCAATAAACTCAATTAATTAATTTTAATTATTTAATAATTAAATTCAACCTTTTCCAAGATTAATTTAATTAATTAAATAAATTAAAATTTAATTAAATACAATTTCATTATCAACATAAATATTTCATCTAAACATAAATTTCACTTAATATTAAAATAAACTCTACTTTCAACAATGCAATAACTCTAAAATAATGATTAAATAATAAAGAATCCAACATAATCAAATAACATTAATAAGGTAAAACATGACTCAACAATCAGGACTGACAACACACTAAGGCTAGGGCATAGACTTGACACATGTTACCTAGTTACTATCTCCCTTTCAACTTAACCATTAGATCGACACGCTCAAACCTGTGAAACCAGGTGGAGTCGATGTTATGTACCTGCAACCTGAAACCAAGTAAACAACATAATACAGTATATCCAGTATATAATACACACCGTGAGGAAGAAATCACGGATTCGTAGGGCACTCGCAAGCGAGTGATGCAAACTGTCCTCTTCACCAATACACTCATCAAAGACTGACATTACACCATGATCATAATTCACGTAATACAATATCTCAAGCTAACTCTACTAACATCAATAATCCATAATGCATGTGAAACAATAGTCAGATAATCCACATCACACAATAATCAATGTCGCTCAATAGTAGTGATCAAAACACAAACAACCAGGTGTGTCCAGTATAATAGTAACTGCATCCCAAACATAGCATAAGTCAAACACACAAGAAGCAAAATGGAGGGGTATTACATATGGGGAATTAAGAATGATATGAGGGGAGGCGGGGGGGAGGTGAGGGGCCAAATGATTTTCCACCTTCACGTGGTTGGCCCTATTAAGCAGAGAATATTAAACTATTCTCAAAACAAAGAGAAGCTCAATAAGGTAAGTAATGCACTTTTCAATATAAAAAATGCATCGTTTGAAGCATCAAATCAATATGCAAAGATGAAAGAAAGTGCTAAATTTTCACTATGAAAATTGTGTTGTGTGTGGATTTGGATCATAATGTAATGTTTTTTATTTTTATTTTAGTGGTCTCTAAAATTTGAATTTTGTGCATAACAGGTTAGTGAAAAATTTGACAACTCTGAAGGGTTTAGAGGCTCAATTAAGATAGATACGTAGATATCTGGATCTTGTTGTTGATGGGAGGATTCAACTTAACCATGAAATTTTGTACCATCTGCAGGTATGCTAAAATATCTCTACTTACATTCATTCAACTTATTGTAATATAATATCTGACAAAAATCTCCTTTTCATTATACTTAGATGGATTTTCATGCCCTGTTCCAAAGCACATGTTTTAAAACAAGAAAGAAGGATGATGACAAGGGTTAAGGAATTTAGCTTTACACTTGCCAATTAGATAGTTTAATTCATTCATCCAACATATTGCCAATGCGTTTCACAATTGTTGGAATCATATACTATAATTACATAACTAGTAAAATTAAAATATGTAAGTTTCAAATATGGCATTACATATCTTTCTATGAATTTTTGAAAGAAAATATCAAAATGGAGAAGTATTAACAAAATAATCTACATAATTTCTAAGAGATCAAAATTTTTTTTGCAGAGTTATCTTGAATATGTTTAAGACAAAAGTAACTTATAGAGATTGAAGTAGAATATCGGTAGTCTAAAATCACTAGTCAACACATCTTAGTAGTATCTCAATTCAAGAGAACTAGGTCCACTATCCATTAACCAGTAAAACAAATAAAATCAATTCATAAGATTATTCTATTCTAATAGGGTTGACTAGTTGCTTCTTTATTTTTTATTGTCAGGATGTCATCAATATACACTTGGTTTTCCTGCCTTCTCTTGCCTTGTGGCCAAAGAGTTTCTATAGAAGGCATAAAAGTAACCTGTAATACCCCTCCGTTTTGTTTCTTGTTCAAGTTGCTTTATGTTATGTTTGGTTGCAATTACTTTGATACTGGATACATTTTGTTATGATGTTTTGATCACTACTATTGAGCGACAACTATTATTGTGGGATGTAATTATCTGATTATTGTTTCACTTGCATTATGGATTAATGATGTTGTAGAGTTAACATGAGATGTTATTATGAGATTACTGGATTATGATGGAAGTGTCAGTTTCGATAAGTGTATTGGTGAAGAGGACGGTTTCGCATCACTCGCTTGCGAGCATCCTGCGAATCCGTAATTCTTTCTTCATGGTGTGTATTATATGTTGGATATATTGTATGAGGTTGTTGACTTGGTTGCAGGATTGTAGGTACCTAACACCGACTCCACCTGACTTCACAGGTTTGAGCGTGTCGATCCAACGGTTAAGTTGAACGGGAGATAGTAGCTAGGTAACATGTGTCAAGTTTACACCCTAGCCTTAGTGTGTCGTCACTTGTGTGTGTCGAGTCATTGCCTGTCTTGCTTTGATGTTATTTAATTCTGAAGCATTCTTGATTTGGAAATAAATATTTAGAATAATTGTATTTAAATCATATTGATGATTAATTAATTTAAATAATGCAATGTGGATAAAAGTTTATATTTAAATTAATTAATTATATTTAGTTTATTTAATTAATTAAATTTGATCCAAGGGGTTGAATTTAGTTATTAAATAATTAAATTAATTAATTAAACATGATGCAAGAGAATGAAAGGAAATAAAAGAATTAGAATTAATTTTGGAATTTAATTCCAACGTGTGGGAATTAAATTAGAAATTGTAATTAAATGTTTATTTGGGAAATTGGTTGCAACTTTGGAAATTAATTTATTATTTGAAATTGCATTTTAAATTGAAAGTGGGTTTTCAAAAATTGAAATTGAAATTTGAAATTGAAATTGAAATTTGAAATTGAAATTGAAATATCTAATTTGCATGCAATGTGAATTAGGGTTGTAAAAATTAAAATTGAAATTGAAATATCTAATTTGCATGCAATGTGAATTAGGGTTGTAAAAATTAAAATTGAAATTGAAATATCTAATTTGCATGTAATGTGAATTAGGGTTGTATTAGGTATTTTTGATTTATAAAGAATACATGTTTTAATTTTAGGGCAGAAAAATCTTTTAGAAAAAAAATACATTTTTACAGCAAGGAAGAAATTTTGGAAAATTTGCACAAGGGTTTGAAAAAAGTTTGATAGTAGAATTGATTGAAGGAAATATTGTTTGCATTTGTTGGATTTTGGATTGGATTCATTGGAGGATTGAAGAAAATTCAGGAAATCCTTGGAGGAGGCTTGCATCAGAAATTCATCTCTTCCTGTAGCTTCTTGTACAAGGTTTTCCTCTTTGTGTTTTATTATTCTTGATTGTTTTTTTTAAAATAGTAATGATTAAAGATTTGTTTGTTAAATCTGTTTTAGAAAATAAATTTGATATTAGAAGAAAAGAATTAAACAAATTTATAGCCTTTGCTTGTGAAAATTCTTGAGTGAAAATTGTGAAAACTTTAGTTGAATTTAAATTATTTGGGGAAATCGATTTTGTTGTTATTGAAATCAAACATAAAGATTGAACAATGCATTTAGAATGTTTTTAGAAAATGAAACCTTCTGTTTATTATTAAAAAATCAGATTTTAAAATCTGCAGGATAGTTATACTTTTTATGGTAAAATGGTCTGGTTGTGTCACCTATAACTTCACTTTCACAAACTGGGTTTTCAAGAAATTTAAAGGGTTTTTTCATTTTGAAATTTTTTTATCTCTGTCAAAAAATCACAAATACCCAGATCGTAATTTTTTAGTTATGCTTGAAACATGAGACTACTGTTAAGTTATTTTCCCATGGCTGCTTTGAAAATAAAATAATAATAAATTGATATTTATAAATATTAATATTTTATGTATTGTTATTATAATATTAAAATATTATTTAATTATATTTTATATTATAATATATAATATTGAAGTATTATATTTATTTATATTATTTTAAATAAAATTTGTATATTAGATTAGTGGAATTAAAATTATAAACGTATGGAGAAATTATTGTTTATTTTAAAATGGCAGGTTAAAGTTTAATTGAAGCAGTTAAATATTTGATTTGAAGAATGCATAATTTAAAATTTAATGGTGGAATTTAAATTCATGTGTAAAAGGTCCAATTATTAATTTGATTTAATTGGAAAAATATATATTTATATTTTAGAAAACTGATGATAAGGGATATTTTATTTTGAATTAAACAATTTGATATTCTGTAAATAATAAAAGATATGTTAATGATTAAATATATTTAGTATATATATATTGAAGGTATATATCCATTTGAGAGAATAAATAATATTTTATCTTATTTTATTCTGTTGTTTGCAATTGGGTATTATTAGTGTTCTAAAAGAAATGATTATTATGTATGAAAAATGGATAGAGAAACAATATGTTATTATATTAAATTGATTGAATGTTTTAAATAGAAAATTGAATGAGATGTAAGATTTGGTTAAGAAATGGAAAGAGTTTACTTGCATGGATTTGTGTCGATTTAAAAGTAAATCAAGAAGTTGTTTTATTGATGAGACAATCAATTATGTTATTTATTAATTTCTATTTAGATTAATTGAATCATTGTGATTGGATTATGAAAGAGATATGGATTTAGTATATCCAAAAGTAGTATCTTCCTCATGATTATCTTAAAGGATTTAATTCTCTATATTCAGTAAAGGGAAGCAAGTTTAATTGTTTTAGATTTCCAATAATGAAAAGGGAAATAGAGTTTATGATTATTTTAGATGATCTAGTTATCGTGTCTTTGACTTTGTCAACACTACCTATTGAATCAGTATGGATTTAGGAAATCCAAATATTAGATTTGATTGATGACTTGAATGCTTTTGTTGCTATGTCGTCAAATTGCATTGTTGGTTTTGGGATTTAGTGTTAGTCCTAAATTATAAGTCTTCCAGAAGATCTTAGAGGATAAGGGTTGTTGAATCTTTATGCCATCCAGTTGTTTTCCCTTGGGTAGTGCATGACGTCTTTTTAGTTTTATCTAGTTTTCACGAAAAAGGATGTTTGCACCTCCTTGGTTTAGGAGCGGATTATGGGATCCATGTCTCCTTGTATGGAGTGACCTTGTTATGTGGTTTCATCTTGTTGCCTCTTACGAAAGGAGTGGACTATGTGTTTGTTGCCTCCAAGATGTTTGGAGTGAGTTCTTTTATTTGTATCCTCCTGGTGTTGGAGTGGTTATGATGCCTAGTTTGTATGCACTTGTGTTTCCCTTGGTGATTGGTGGTGAGTGTGTTGTCCATTAGAAGAGTGGATTTTGATAGGGGCTGGAGTCCAAAGTGGTAAACCGGGTAACCTTCAGAAGTGAGTTAATCAAGTGATAATTAAATTAATGTACTTAGATGATTAGGATGCAGTTCACACTAATCAAGATAATTTAATCCTCACTCATAGACACAAGGGCTTGTTTAGACTTGGGATGAGTGAGAAGGCCTAGAATGGCAAGATCAACTATCTTGTTCTTGCGAGAGGTAGTTGATTCTACATGAGCGAGTATGAGTGTCGGGATTTGGTTGAGGCCACCAGGATTAATTGTGTCGGAGCCTATGAAGAATGCCCAGAGGAGATCTCATGACAAACCTTGTGATGACACTCTATCTAGGACAACTGTTGTTAATTGTTTTATATGTATGGTTTTGTGAACATACTTGATCTATTTTATGTCTGGAAGCAATATGACCTATGTTAGTGATGTTTGATTTGTACTTGTGTTGTACTTGAGTTGAACTAGATTTCTACTTATTGATGGCATTTATTTGGTTATGTCAGTTTGAGTCAGTATGAGTCTGCCTTTGGTTAGAGGTAGTAGATTTTTGTCTATGTTACTTTGTTACTATCTCCTAGCACGGGGGGTGGGCCTTCGGGTACCACATTGGTTAGGTGGAACATGCACCAAAATCGTTGGGTCCCCATCTATCTTCAGTACTTGGTGGTGAGACATCCAGATGGATAGCTCGCGGTTCTTGTTGTAATTTCTTGCATTGTAATATTTCAGTTTGTATATGATACTTTATCCCTCTTTTGTAAGAGGTGGAGTTATGTGATTGTAATACATTTGTACTAGTGTCTCATTCTGGGAATGAGTGATGTAACTATTGGTTTAAGATAATGTTTATGAGATTGTATCTTGGTTGATTATCTTATTATGTTATGTGGTATTCTTATGATGTATGATGTTTATGTCATAAAGTTCATAAGGCTATGGTTATATGTAATATGTATGTGTGGGTTTTTAGTAATCCTAACCTTGTAGCCTTAGAGGTTGTTGTTAATTAGTAAGTGAATGTGTATGTTAAATGCACTTTATAAAAAAAATTTAGTTCGCTTAAGACGTTAATTGCAACTTCCTTTAAGGTTACTTGGCGAGGCCTTATATAACCTTCAAGATTGACAATGGCAACGAGTACAAGGTCAGTATAATTTAATGCTAATTGGGTATGATTTTATTTGTTCAAGACCAATTTAGATTCATTTTCTGCTCACACTAATTTTATTTACATTTATGTTTTGCTAATGTCCATTTTCCTTTACTTTCATATTCTTCTATACATATTGTGTTTACAATAATGTTTTCCTTAATTTAATCTAGGGGAGAGGACCCAGTACTTGAGCAACTTTCAATGTCATGCTGTTAGGATTTACTGTGAAGCTAATCCAAAGTTTTTCATTGATGCTTGAGGCCATATTGTAGTGCTTTCTCTAGGAAGCCCACATGATCCCCATCAGGTATCTTCTTTTTGTAGTCTCTAAATTTCTTAGAAGAAATCAACAACCAGTTTGTCTAAATGTGGCTCCTTGTTTACACATTAATATCTCTTTTGGCAACAATGGATCAAAGTGGATTCATGGGGTCTTAAAGAGAAGGCTCTCAAACATGGAGATCAAGAGTGGGACTAGGTAAAACCATTCATAATCATGCTCATATTGTTTTATTGACTGTCTAAGAGCTAAGTATCCAAGATAACATTATGTATTTTTCTATTGAATTTCCAGAGTGAGAATAATTTTGGGTTTGCAATCCTATTTTTTAGTACACTAGCTAAGTATCCAAGACGCACTGCAAGTACTCTTTCTCACCAAATTTCTCATTTTCCACAAATTTATATTATAGTGTGTGGTTTAATATTCACTAGTTTGATTTTTTATTTTTTAGCAAAATTAGAATCCAATTCGTAGGTTGTGCTTGCTGTCCATGACACTCCCCTTGATCTCATGACTCATCATAGGTTTTATATTTTGCTCCAATTGTTGATCAACATCAAATGTGGCCATCATAATATCATCCATAGCCTCCATATTTTACAATTATTCGTTGTTCATTTCTCATACATAGTAACCAAATAATGCAGGCCTAGAGCTTGGACTACAAATGTATGCAAAAAATGATAAATCCCTGCCTCTGTAAGCCTAATTAAACACAACAACTAACATGTTGTTTGATATTTTAAATAGTCATATGACTGTCATTTTTCTACCTTGTAAACACTTACTCAATGCATACAATAATTTATTGAAATGAAAAGTTGAATGGCCTCTTAACTCTTGACACTAATGTCATTGCATTTGTCCAAACAGGGTTAATCATATTATGATCTAAATTTTCATAATGAAGTCTTCCAATCTGTCCGACGAATTTGTGATGTATTCGATGAACTTTTGTCGTAATGACTTTCCAATTGCGTCACGAGTTCGATGAACTTTTGTCGTAATTTCAATCTAAAGTATGCCGCCAAGACTCTTGCCGATATATGCTTATCGGCGTCAGATAGCTGGTCGGGTAGACATTCAGATTATACTCCGATGGTATATGTCTTGTCGATATGCTTCCCTCATGCTTCGTCGATGAGACAAGATGTGTATCTTGTCGATGACACTTTATCGCTGAGACCAAAGTCCACTCCTCTTGATATATGTTGTCAGGCAATTTTAATCGCTCTAACAGTCTTGATCTATCACCGATATTTGCAATACGTCAAAACTTTCATCGTAATGGCGATGAACCTATGTTGTTAATCCGATGTTTTGGCCAAGGTATGCCAACTGTGCTCCGCGCGTTGTGCGTCGTTAGATCGACAACACTGTCATCATTGTTCCGAGGAACGTATGTTGGTGCTCCGACACTTCAACGAAGGCACACCGCTCGTGCTCTAACCACTGCTCGTCACTCGATCAATGAAGTGCGAATCTCGGTTCCGATGATCTTACGTTGTGAGTGTGACATTTTGTAGTCCGTCAGAATATAGACAAACTTTGAGTGACAACGCTGATTTTACACGATTCATTGGTCAGCTGACAAAACAACGTCAAAATTGCAACGAACATCTGTCGGAAATTGGAGTCAAATTCAGTAGTGTGTATATCTTAATTGTCTTTTAGTACATTCATTTAATTTTTATAAATTAATATGGGCGTTCTCCATAGCATGTAATTATTCTTTGGCCCTGTCAAATTGTCATTACCACCTTGCATGTGAGGACACATGTGCAAATTTAGGTTGGGGGGAAGTGTGAATACCATGTCCATGTGTTTGTCTGTATTGGTTCATGTCACCAAAGTTTAAGTTATTAAGATGATTTGAATTCTGAGTGATATGATGGATCGTATATGTGAAACGACATCAACCGCTACCATTCTTCTTGATCATAGCCTTCATTTATTACTCCTTTACTACCTTTATTGCTCCTGTCATAATCTTAAGCTAAAAAGGTAAAATTCAGACAATACTGGCATTGGAAATTTGGCAACATTGTAAGAAGGAGAATTTTGGCTTTCAGACGAAGATTGCAGGAAGGAAAACTTTTCAAAGCAATTGTTTGATTGCAGATAACTGAACAATGGGAGGTGGGTTAATTCGAAATGAACCCAGGGTTCATGATGTATTACTACAGGATGCACCTTGCCTAGCCAAGTTCATAAATTATGGATGATTAGATTATTTCTTGAAGTTGAATGATTTCGATGAAGACGTTGCATTAGAATTTTCCCAGACATTGTTTGAAGGAAAGGCCATAGTAAAGGGGTTGGATGTCATAGCCACTAAAGTGAGGATCGCAGAAGCTACAAGGTTGTTTTCCGACGGTGAACATTACCCTGCTACCAGAGATGCTAGGTCAGGTAGGGCTGAATTTACAAAACCTGGTGACCCTCCATTGAGTGTGGACAAACAAGGAGCGAAGAGAATCTCTCTGCCTAAGCCATGGAAGCAAGTAGCACTTTATGTTGTAAAGTACATTACTTGTGAAGGTCGTTAGTCAAATCTACATTTTGTGTATTTCAAACTCTTGAACCACATTAGGCATGGGAGAAGAATGAATGTGCCAAATGTGCTTTACCACCTCTCAATCATGGTGGCCGAGACCTAAAAAGGTAGGGACAATTCCATTTCCCACCATTATCTAATCAAATTTTTAGTTGAGAAGTCTCTGCATGATGTGTTTGATATCACTTGGGAAGAATTCTTGAATATTGATCAAATTAGACTAGAGCATTTGAAACCTAGGGTTTTGCCTCAACCTTGTAGGGTTAGTAGGAGAGTGAGAAATATTTGGGCCACTCCGCGAGCCTCAATTTCTAGTGTGAGTCCTAGTGTAAACCCTCCTGCAACCAAGTAAACCATAGAGATTAGTTCTTTTGAGGCTGAACATTCAGGCAAAGAAAGTTATTCTCTAGATTCTGATGATGGTGTTCCTCTTGGAATTGTAATGAGAACTAGGGCACAAAAGAAGAAGAAGGCATAAATTGAAAAAGGGAAAAGCTAAAAAGAAAACGGTAGGAAAGGAAATGCCAAACTCTAAGAAATAGAAGGTTGACACTATTCTTCCTATAGCAAAAGAAAAACATAGAAAACCTCTTAGAAAATCAAGACCAGTTGGGCAAGCCTTTGGTGTATCTCCCGATGGAAACCCTAACCCTAGAGAAACATCACGGGAGGATACAAAAGCTCCAATGGGGCAATTGAATGTTGAGGAAAAGGGCATATTTGGTGAAGCAACAAGCATAAAACTAGCATATATTGTTGACATTGAAGAACAAGTTGAAAGCTAAGGGCATGAGGAAAATAAAGAGCTCCCGTAGCAAGAGCAAAAGCAAGAGTTCCTAAAGCAAGAGTTCCTACAGCAAAAGCAAGAACAAGAATTGGAGGTCCTACAGCTAGAACTAGGAGAACAGTCAACATCCCTGCAACCAAAATTGGTCGAGCAAATAAAATCCCTGTAGTTGGTACCATACAAAGAGCAAGCAAAAGTGCCAGGAATTTTTTTAGTAGGAATACATATGCCCTCTGATTCTTCAATGCACATGGTAGCCATGAACCTATGGAAATAAGTGCAAAGGAGGTAAGAAGAATGGAAAGAAAAAAAATACAGGATAAAGAGAGAAATTCAAAAGAGAGATGAAGAGATTGAGGATAAGAATGAAGAAATTGCTACTTTATAGAAAAAGATGGATAATATGGCAGCCTTAGTACCTCAGATCTTAGAGTGCATGACTCCTCCAAGGGTCTATGCTCTGTATTTAAAGGAGAAGCATATTTCTTTTAAACTAGCAAAGATTATTTCAGGTTTGAATCCTTCCATTGAGATAAACTCCTCTTGAATTCTTCAATGCTTATCGGATTGCTCCTCTTGAAATGAAGAATTTTTTGTGTGAATACTATTTGCATAATTATGTTGTGACCCAATACCATGATTGGAATCCATTGTTGTATGTTGGATATTTCCTATTGAGGGCATTCATGACCTAGATATAGAATGAAGTTAGTTGGGGAAAAAAGTAAAGGACCTATAGGAAAATTGAATCCAACACTCCCCTACCCATCGAGACCGAATCTAGAAATCCAAGAGACATTTTTAGGGATTGGGACAAAATTCTTTGCTGACCAAGCTATGGCAATAGGATCCTACCTGAGAGAGAAGTAGTTTATAAAGAATATGAGGAGATAGCAAAAACCACAGGGGAATTTGTAATGGGATACCTATCACAAAGGTGCAACAACCTAACTGATGAATTGAAACAACTTGAGCCTCATTCTACACATAACTATGTTGTAACACTTAAGAGATTTGATAGATATATACAGACTAAAAGGAAGAAGGGACAATTTTGGCTTCCACTAACTTTTCAACCACCTATCCTACTATGGCTTGTGCCAAAATTTAGGTATTACTAGTATGACATAGCTGCAGAGAGACATAAATGGATCAAGTTGGATAGACAACAAGGGTTCTATTGGGATCGTAATTCACACACAATAGAAACTGATGTAGGATAGCTGGCAGTTACAAATTTTAGGGCATTGACCAAGCAAAATCACAACTCTTCCTCTACTGGAGGACCAAAAAACCTTAGGTTGGGGGGAGTGATTAGTCCAATTTATGGTTCAATTATTGATAGAGTTTTTATCCATTTGTTGTAGTTGTCATAGACTTTGATACTTGGATGTTGTCCTTTTTATGATATTTCCTTAAAACCATGGACATTGGACATGAGTTTATTTTCATAGCCTTTAAATGATATTGACATGCTATATGAACTATCTATGTTAATTTTACATGTGGATTAATGAATATCGCTTTGAGATAGTTACAAATATGTAATTGTTGTGCACACTAATATTGTCATGCAGATATAATTAGGGGCCTGCAATTAAGGAAGATTTCACTAGCTAGTCATCTGCCATACTGGTCAACAAGGTGGTCATTCAATGAAGCAATTCTCTCGACGATGAGAGATTCCTCATTCAAATCAAAGTTATAACTACCTTGTAATGGTATTAATTGTCTGTTGAGCAAATATAGGTGTTACTATTATGTTAGATCTACGTTGAGGCAAACATGCCTGACCAGATACTGTGCATGGATAACCACCTTTCCACTTTTCATGATTTCCATAAAGTGGCATCCTCTTGATCTATTAGAGTTGACCACCTTGCTAGGTGCTTATTTAGTAGCTTCTATAAATAAGACTCAGATGCTCCTTCTCAAGAGGTTGTTTAATCTGATGATTTACTCACACTCTTAATTTTTTAGTAATATACTCATGTTGCTCGATTGTACTCATATTTTCCAATGAATGAAATGAATTTATAAGTTCGTGCATCCAAGTTTACATTTGTTTTAAGGGATACTCATCCAAGAGGGCCCACTTGGTGATTATTCCATCTTTTAGTTAGTTAGTTATTATATTTTATTCAATAATTAGTTAACAATCTAGCACTATTTGTTCCTGTAGCCACTAGAATCCCATTTTGTGTCTGTTCTTACAGCCAAAGCAGACAGAGTAGGTTCCTACAAGTTCACTTAAATTTTCATTTATGTCATGCATTTCAGCTTAGTTTAGTAATTGGTTGATGATCAAAACTTATGTTATTTCCTTCCAAGCAATTTACTTTCAGCATTGTGTCTTTCTTAGATGTAGGATGAATATGGCTACTTTGGATTCCTATTGCACATATTGTGCTGACCCATTTCAAGTTCACATCATTGGGTTGACAAGTTAAATGAACCTTCATGATTATTGAAATAGATATTCAAGTTAGATGTCCAATCTCTGAATATTAATTGTAATGGCTTAGTTGTTAACTCATTGTGGGAGACCAACAAAAATTCAAGAAGACACCACAGTCATACATTGTGACAATGTTTCCTCAATAGCTCTGACAAAGAATCTAGTATTGCATGGGCACAACAAACATGTTGAGATTCAATATCACTTCATAAGGGAGTTTTTAGATTAAGGTGAAATTGAATTATACTATTGTAGATTTGAAGAAAAACTTGCTGATATATTCACCAAAGCATTGCCAAAAGACAGTTTTGAATGCCTAAGAGATAGGCTTGGCATTCTAGACAACTTCAGAGATTAGCTTCAAAAGGAAATTGCAGAATGACAACTGACTTTAGATTAAGGGGGGTGTTGGAATATTTAATCTTTTGTCAGTAAATCTTCACCTTCCCTCCAACGTATACCTCTAGCTGTTGACCTTCCAACATTTATTTATGGTAGGTAATTTTGAATTCAAAATGAAGTGCTCATTTTTGAGCTAGCATATATAAAGAAAAGGATTGTATTAGTTAGTTTTTTGTAGTAGTAAAGGTTTTGCATTGATAAGGTGAACCTGCAACATCATAAGGAATGTACAACTGAGAAAAAGGAGATAGCATTAGTGCATAGTGAGGAATGTTCAATAGAAACATGGGATTAACAACTACATAACAACAATAAGCATTAGTTTAAGTGTTTGATTAGTTTTAGGTATTGAATAGTAGTCCACTATTGTATGTGTTTTATTTTCTATTATAAACAGATCAAGTACTATGTAGTTTTTGTAATTTTAGAAGAAAGGGAATATATGAAAATGAATGCATGAATATTAAATTTGTATGTCATATTTTTTTGTCTCTACACTGTCTTATTTTTTGTTTTTTGTTATGTCCATCACCTCGTCACATCACTATTTTTGTATTGTTGCACCCTTGCCTACCAACAGTTTATGTTATTAAAATATTTTCTAGAAAATGAGAAACATTATATAAGAAAAGAAAATTTACCTAATCAAGTTCTAGCAAACCCCTATCTAGCTTATCATCCACCAAAAATATTGAACAAGAGACAATAATAGCATCGTACTTAAAAGTGTGAAAAAGTAATACTTTTCTTTAAAAGTAAATGAAATTTAATCTAACCACTTAGTCCAAATTAGTCGTTAAATCCTTAATTCCATGTACATGAAACTTTCTTAAATATATTGTTCATAGTATGGGCATTGCCATTGTTGATATTCACCCTTTAGCCCTAACCTCGAAAGGCATAGAAAACATGGATATCATGTCATCTGTCATGCCCATAATTTTTGCGAGAAAACAAAACCTATCAATTTTTTTTTAATTATTATTTTTTATTTATTTAAAAAATTATAATTAAGGATATGTCAGCCATACACTAGCACAACATTGTTAGATACACATTGATGGCATAGCTTGTGCATTATCCCTATCGATAGACCAACTTATGCCAAACCCACCCCTAGCAACTATGAGTCAACCTATATGAGAGTTGGGGAAGCTTCGTTTGGGTGCGATTTTAACTAATGAGTGGTAGACATTAACATTCTTAAATAACTCTTTCTACTTCATGCACTATCAACTAACTATACTCTGTTATATCTTGCTTGAACTGAAGGTAACATATTTATAAGATGTTACTACTAATATTAAGAATTTAATTTTTATATATGTTTTTTTTTTATTAACCAACATATGATAATGTTAGTTCCATGTTACATTAATATCTTTCAAATTCTCTATGATGCACGCTCATAGGCGATTACAGATATTTTGCATTTACCAACCGAAGAATATTAGCCCGTTAAAGGCTTAATATGATAATTACAAATCCTATTGACAATATTATCAATTAATACTCCCACATTAATCTCATTCAATAGAAATTACAATAGTATTAAATTTCTCAATTACACTTCCATATTCATATTAATATTACTTACTAACAAATTATATTCACAAAAATATTTGGGGTATCTAATTACTACTTCATATTTATATTAATATCTTTAGGTATTAGAGCTAAGGTCCACATGAAGTAAAATTTGTTTATTATCATTTATCTCATATTGGATTGGAATGTCTTAGATAGTAATTTTGCTGAAGTATTCTTGATATAATAATTTAAATATCCATAACATTAATACAAATCTAACTCTTGAGAACTTCCATTACCAGTAAAAAAATTAATTAAAACAAATAAGATATTAATAATACAAAAGAAAGTAAATACCCCAATTAAAATCTTATCGTATATACTACTCACTATAATAATGAAAGAAACTTCATTTATTTATTTAATTTAACTAACATATGAATATCATTCTAAGTTCTAAATAAAGCCTAAATTCTTGAAGAAAGGACTTTAAGAGAAATGCCACGATTCTTTTTTTTCTTTCTCTTTTTATTTAAAAAGAAACTTGAGAAAGGATTTAAATGAATTGCTTAACTACTCAAGGAGGGGCCTATTAAGTTTATTTTAAATTTTAAACACAAGAACATATGAATTGAGGATTAAAAGAATTTAGTGGCGGGTGCACTAACTGTGCATTCTAATACCATCCGCTACAATATTTTGAGCGATAATCCCTCACAACAAAGGAGGATTTAATCACTAGGGTCAAAAGGCTAATAATTTAAAAATATAAATACATGCAATGCTGTTAATAATTCGTAGACAAAGTAATAACTACGACCGCTTCATCTGAAAACTTATCATTACTTTCATCCTATCTTTTAATATTATTTTAAATTACTGTTATCAATAGCTTTATTAACTGGTAGTATAATTATGCAACTTCTCGGGATATTAGCATTGCTACTATTATTGTTAATATTAACTGTTGAGATAATGATATCCGTAGCACCCAAGGAAACAGTATAATTTATGACCCGAGATCTCATGATTTACAGCTGCAATCATGGTAGATTAATTTCAACATCGAAAATAGACTTGCCCAGCGATAGCAAGATGGTAACCATTCCAGCAACTCACGATCCAGCGTAGTGACGATAAGAGACGTAAACTATTGCATTATAGCATTTCACTTGAAACTATAATATTCGTTAAAGAAAGGATATCGAAGCCCTTACTAGATGTTTTCAAAAAGAACACATCAATTTATAAAAATCTGGATATTTTACAAATTTCATTGATATCGTCATAAAGATACTTATTTCAAGTACTTGTTTTGTTGAGATAATTTTCCGACATGAAAGTCTCATCTGATGCCTAAAAGAAATGAAACCTGAATTATGTGATTTGATAATTTAGAAATTAAGTAAACCGATCTTGGGCTTTGCTCAAACTATAGTATTATTACTACTCTCGAGGAAGCGAGGGATAAGATCTCAGGGTGATTCAGCCAGCGATGCAAATCCCATCCTCAACCTAATTTCTGACACCACTGCAGACTATCTACGAAGGCATTTAAAATATAGAACGGTTGATGAATCAACTCTACGAGTCTACATTTAATATTCGTGCCAAGACTCCTATCACCCAGATATTTTTTTTTTTGTACTCCTATTCTCCTTTGGCTGAAGTAGTAGTAACAAGGCGATGATGATGAGAGAGATGGGACTGCTGGGAGTGTGACCTCACCTTTAGCTCGATTTCCATGCATAACGTTCATTCGTGCACTTAAATCTAACCAGGTTTTAGAGGAACTTTCTACGGAGATCTTCTGCAGAACGTACCCCCTCATCCATATGTTTAATAAGCGATATGATAGGTCATCAACATTGTGGGATGTATAGTAGGTAGGAGCAAGTTACTATCTACTAAATTTTACATCAAACTCTGTCATTTGACTACTCTACAGGTGCGACCATTCGTTGCAAATAATAAGGATTGTCAGTTTCTTGCAGGCTGACTCTGTGTTTTAGGTGGACCTCGGCTAAGCTTGTATTAAGCCCAAATCACCCTTAAATTCAAGAGGGTGTGCAACTAATAGATTTCGAATGATGGATCAGGCAGAAGGCAACCTATACACAACATGACCGCTTTTGTTAAGACTCCTGTGAGTGGATATCCTTTGACCCACGGGCAACTCAGCTTGTTGACAATGTTATTAATGATAAAATGACGTGATGGCTATTGGAAGGAGTACAGGCTATGCTCATAGTATTACCATGCATTTAATGCATATTTTAGATTGATTATACCAGCCTTCTCTAATCCAAACGACTCAAAAAGTGTCCAAGAAAGCATCCGAATGCAGTCTAGAGATCAAATAAATTGAGTTGTGTCTTGGCACTCGCCGATCACATCTTCCTTCCTCAGTCCTGTTGAATGCCACAACTTGTGACGTTTATTTATGTTAGGGGGGGACGGGGGTTACAGGCTTGGTACGACGAACAGGAAGGCATGAGGAGAAGTGATAAACTCAGCTTCATCAGGAATGATTCAGAGCAATTTCCATGATCGACGAGCTCGACCTAAATTTTTTGTAGGATTCATATTTGTTATGATCCCTTTGCTTAAAGAGATCTCTCAGTTGTTTTTGTGCATTTTAGTTATATATATTTTTCCTTTCTTTTGTTTTCTTTTGCTGTGCAGGGTAAGCCCTATGAGAAAATTTTAAAATATAGTTATATCTATATCAATCAAGCCTATTGGCATACAAACAGATTTGAATAAAAGGTTTAGTTGGATAGATCTATGTATATTTCCCCTTCTCTTTTTACTACACTATTTTGTAGATAAGAAAATAAGCATTCTTAAGTATATAGAGGAATCTTTTAGAAAAAATAAAACTTATAATATTATTTATGCATTTCATCAGGGTCATACTATTTGTTTGAGCAAATACAGTAAATGTCAAAAATGTGAATATAAACTTCCTTTAGCCATTAAAATGAATTTTCGTGTTCCCTTGCTTAAGACTTGAAAATAAGTGAGTTTCATCCTTTTAAGTTTAAGCATATATACAATGTCCAAGCCTCACCCTTTCGTTATAGTAATTGTTTCACAACTAGGACCTTCAATGATCTATTGAATTCAATAATGCATTCAAGGGAACCTATACTAAATGGAATTTCATTACATTTATCATTCTAAAGTAATAAAATAGTTATACTTCTTCTTCAAGAAAATAAACTTGAAATTTGAAGGGACATAATGATAGATACAATTTTCTATATTCCATCTCTTTTTGTTTTATTGAAATATATATGAAAATTTCATCCCTAAATTGGCAAAGGAACAAATAGCAATTGAGAAATCAATGGTTTACATTCAAGTGAACTTAGGCTTTCTCTCCACCCTACTGTAATGGCGTCATGGAGCCTCATGGGCTCTAGCCATACCCCCGAGCAAGAAATACATTATACACCATGGAAATCAATGGTGAGAGCTTATTGCTATGAAAAGTTTTCTCATTATACAACACATCACTCAAATATATCCCTTAAACAATCTTACTTGTGATTCAATGCATAGATCAAGCTATCTCTACCAATACTAAGAGTAAGAAATGGAAAAACAATGACTTATCTCTCTACAAGCTGCTTTCCTTGGTCTCTTATTCTTTCATCCAACTCCCTCCTTCTTTTCTTCACTTCACAAGTTCTCCAAAAGGAGAAGTGGGCAATTCCCAAATCTTCCATCTTCTTGAGATATATAGGAATCCTCTAAACCTACACTCTTTCCCCAAGTGCTCACACATGTGTGAGTCTTATGCCAAATCCAAGAACTTTTGGGGAGTAGGAGATTGAGAGTGACAAGTCACTCTTCCCAAGCCCCAACACTTTTGAATTCGTCACATTCATGTATGTAGACTTTTGAGGGGTCTTTTCACACTTCAAAGACAAGTTCTCATGTCAAAAAGGTTCCAAACCCATAGGTATAGGTCCTAGGGGTCTATTTTTGTTCAAAAACCAAGGAAATTGGCTCAATGATCTCTTTTTAAAACCCACACAAGAATCCATACGAATTTTGATCCTAACCTAGGGTTCCAACCCCAACCAAACTCACATCACATGTCCTACAATTTTATTCTACTCAAACATGATCACCCAATCAATAATAAAACCTAAAACCCTTTTAAGTCAAATAGGGCTACACTTAAAACTTCCAAAGACGTATTTGATTTGATTCCAATATTTATCCATCTTCCTATTTGCATATTCGATTCTTGCACATTACCAACGTCAACATGATTAGATCATATATCTCTTCATATTATTAGCTAATCCAATTCACATAATTTTCACTCATGAACTATTTACTCATTAATACATCAAATGAACCTAACATTCAATTTTCATTATAATCAAGGGAAATACACACTTACTCCAATACAAGAATATAGTCAATGAAATAGTCACTCCATCATTTTGTTTACCACCTTACTAATTCATATTAAACTCATTAACGATGAACCATTTACCAAAATTTAATATGCCGAATAACCCAACTCTTTCAAGTTACATCCAAAAATTCACATGTGCATCTATCATAATTAAATCAAGGTTAATTCCCATGAATCCCAAAAAGAGTTCTATCATTCATTTCATCATAATTATCATCTAACTAGTTGTTTGATTGAAATTAAACGGGGGTTACAAAACAGGGTCTTACATTCATGGTAGCATAAATCAAATGTCAAAATGAAAAGCGAGAATATTATTAAATAATCGCACTATTTGTCATCCATAATACATCTTAACATCTATTTAGGATCACATAAAACAAATTAGAGCTTTACTAATCACATGCAAGGTGGGGCCTTACATCATCTTTAATTGTAATTATACACAGTTTAATATAATGGCTCATGGTAATGAAAATAAGATTATTGTATAGGAAAACAAACTCTCCCTATAGTTTTTTAAAGATTTTTTGGATTAATT
Source organism: Sequoiadendron giganteum (assembly GCA_007115665.2). Lineage (NCBI taxonomy): Eukaryota > Viridiplantae > Streptophyta > Pinopsida > Cupressales > Cupressaceae > Sequoiadendron > Sequoiadendron giganteum. Next base: position 486,081,909 of record CM021109.1, on the reverse strand, counting down.
AATACAAGTAATAAGCATATAAACTTTAAAAGGAAATTTGCATTCAACGATCTCCTTTTTTCGGCAAGTGTTTGGCAGTACCATCTATTCGCCACCCATCTAAAATCCAAATCTCCCATTAAAGGATGAATTAATTTGCAATATCAACATTCAGATACGATCTACTCCCAACTTCACTCCAAAATTTATTACTGGTTGTTGATCCCCCTCTTCTCAAGCTCGTTCCAAACTAGCCCTTTGGTTCTATCCCATTCTTCTCTTCTCTTTTCCTATAGCTACCTGTAAATTTTTGCAGCCTTGTTTCTTCCAAGAAGAAACTGATATGTGAATGTTTCAACTAAATAAATGCATTCACATCTCAAGAAAAAAATGGGAGCCACGTGAATTGGGTCCTTAATGACTATAAAATTGGTTCATGTCTTTAAAATTGACTGCAAAAGTTGAATCTACACTCCAAATGGTAATTGATCTGGACTTGCTTCTTGAAGTACCTTGTGTACTTGAGTATTCTGATGTGGCTTTGGTCTCTATTTCGAATTCTGTGCGCCTCCTACCAAATTCTAAATTACTTCAACTTTTTGGTCTAGGCTATGTGCAAAATTATCTACTTGATGGAGGAAAATTCTAGCTGGTAGTGAGTACATATGAATTCTTGGATGGCCCTACTCTAGTTGATGGTCTATTCTCCCACTCTCATGTAATGAATTTTCTAGAATATGCCCTACTAATGACATTCATAAATGGTGCTTGTGCTCATAGACTTCAACTTCTGCTGAGTATGGTTGCAAGGGCTAGGGAGGTTTTTAAAGCCATAATATTTCTCATCAGGCATGCCTATATCCCTCCTCCAGTGGGTCCCAGCTTGGCTTCAATGACATTTGATGATGCCACCTCTCTGTTGGTCACTCTTGCTCCTATTATTCCTCCTTTTTGAGTCCTTGCCAAATGTTTAAAGAAAAATTGTGTTCTTCTGACAGTGCTTAGCTCGTTGCGGCTTTTGGTTCTTTCTTGCCTATGTATTTTTTTGGATTGAAGTGATCGTAACTACTCTCATGTCAGTTTCTCTATATCATCTAAACCTTTTATTTTAATATAACATTATACTTCTTTTATAAAAAAAATATAAATGAGTGTAGATAACAAAGTTGTTGGGAGATATATTAGGAATTTGAAGCATTAAATTTTTAATTGACAAAAGCTAATGGGGGTTAAGGTACATAACTCTAAATTCAAACAAGAAGAATTTTGATATGGTATTAATCTAGATGTTTCGATACTCAAAATTGATCTTTGTTTGTGTTTTATCTTTGATTTGGAATTCTCATCATGGTTTGGTTCAAGTCTATGAGTGTAAATTTGATCTTTGGCTGCATAAGTGATTTGAGACATTATGCAATTTCCATTCCTGTTTTTCTTAGTTTTTGTTGTCTACTTTGTTACAGGGAAAGCGGTATTGAAAAATATCTTTAGAGGGCTGCCAAAATACTAGGGTACATACTATCTTAGGTCAACCCTTGGAAAATGCTAGTATTATGGTTTTGCAAATAATTGAGGACAACAATTTTCAAACATGTAGTGCTTCCAAGATGATCATGTAGATTCATGGTTTGTTTTAGTGCTCCAATGTAAATGTTCTTAGCATGCTCATTCAAATGATATGCAAGTAATGCCCAAATTTGTGAAGATGAGATCAAATATGATGATGAAATGAGTGCTATTGTTACACCCCGTTGTGTTTTTCCCTATTTACTATTACTATGTTAGGGTAAATAATTGCATTTGTGAATGTATTTGGAATTTTTGTTGGAAATATATATGGTTGTACTTTTTTTATCAGAGAATTATGAATGAATGTTTATTTCATTTGATGTTATATTATAAAATGCATATATGGAATGAATGGTTATTGAATTTGATATTCTAACTATGAAATGTAAATGCTTGCTTTGATGAATGACTTACTACCATGAAAATGTGTTAAGTTGAATGGAGGTTCAGATTCAATCCTCTGTAAGTGAGGGGAATTATCACTCAGGAGAAGAACTTGGTTGGGTAACCTATAATGAAACCTAACTAAGCTTACACACACACTCACTAATAGATTGGTTGAGTCAAGTCATAGTTTTGGGAATTGGTATGTCATCCTTAAGTATGATGTGATTGTATTAGGAAGGATATTGATTTTTGTTAAGAGCTTTCTTGGATTGTGTTTAAGTGATTAGTGCATGCAAGTTCTTCATATTACTATACATGATTGATGAGATAAATATACATGAAAGTATATATGTATACATATGCATGTCAATGATAATCCATACATGTGAGATAACACGTACATGAGAGTACATAGGTAGATGCACCTATGCAAACTTATGGATGAGTTACTCATGGGCATGATGATATCAAGAGGACAATGAGACATATATGTATATATATGTATATAAATCATATGTATATATATCCATCGATACGATAGAAATTGTTTATATATTTGATTGTTTAATCAAATGAATATATATATATATATATATATATATATATATATATATGTATACACATGTCAATATACGGGTGATCCCACAATAGTGGTTTACAATTTTTGGCCAAACTGGACACTTAAATTATATTTTTTAACTAAATCTTTACATTCGGGCACCTATAGCGGCTAAACCGTGAGGAATTTGAAGATGATGAAAACTAGAGTCTCATCACATTTTGTTTGTAGATTCTAAAAATATTTTTTTCATTTTTTTTTGAATCAGATTACACTTCTTTTTCCATCTCCCATGAAAAATGGTTTTTTCAAAAAACAACATTTTTAAAAAGTGACGCACACCGTATAATGCATAATTTTTTTCCATGAAGGATAAAATTCTAATTCTTTTGAATTTAGATTTGTAATTCCGATATCTAGTTCTTCCACTTGGTTAGATAGTTTTTTATTGAATATTTTTTGTTTAATCAAGTTTTGAAGTCAAACCAATTACAATCCAAACATAGCGCGACCGTATAATGCGTTATTTATTTTTTGTTAGATCAAGGACTTCAATATCTGGTGCACTCATATTTTTCATAATTTTTTTTCGATAATCTGCTATTTTTCCACATGTGTAGAACATAGACCTTCATTTTCGACGAAAAACCTATGTTTAATAAAACTAAAAACACAAATACATAATAAAACCAAAACATATTAAAATTATATTCGTTGGATAGCTCGTTCTGAGGACTACCTGATTCTAGTTGGGTTTGTGAAGAATCCTCCATTTTCATCCTCAACCCAAGCTTCGAAGGGTAAAAAATTAGGTTTTCAAAGTGCTTGAGGGGGAGAATGAGGGCAAAGGGGCCAAGTTCGACCAAACCCCCTTCCCAAAAGGGGTTTTCAATTTTTTTTTGTCTATGCATGCATTAATTTGGTTCGTTCGAACCCTGGTTCGACTGAACACTTTTTTGGTTCGACCAAACACTTTTTTGGTTTGTTCGAACCCTGGTTTGACCGAACAGTTTTTTGGTTTGTTCAGACCAACAAGTTCGTTCGAACCCCCAAAATCAAAAAAATTGCCATGGGATCATTTTTTGTGAGTTTTCCTTCCTCCATCAAATTGTAAACCACTATTGTGGCTTCACCCATACACGTATGTGATGACAAATGAAAATGTCCATATGGGTATGTCAATATATGTATATGTACGTATACATGTATATATATACAAACAATATTGTATATAAAATGTTAACTTGATTTCATTCATTCAAATGTCAAGTGGAATATTCAGAGAAACTAATTTGTCAAAGAATATATATATATATATATATATATATATATATATATATATATATATATATATAGAAATCTATATAGATATTTGAATATATATAAATCTATAAATATTTGAATATATATACATAATATGCTAGTGGTCAATTTATGATAAAGGTCGATTTATAGTATAAATTCCATGGTCAATTTAATATGAATGTAGCACTATATTAGCAACACAATGCTAAGTAATGAAACCACATTTATCCTTATGGATAATAGTCAAAGGAAAACATAAGTAATGAATCTGCTAAGATTATTCAACGCAAGGAATAATATGTTGTGAACTATAATAAGAAGAATGTTGATTCAAAGCATTGACAATGCTATATATAAGGAGGTCGATTCATTGATAGGTCTTGATTGCCAAGTCTATGACCAAGTTGACTATTTGATATGCAACCATGAGGAGTCTGAATTATTTTCTGTTTTAAATAGCAAACTTATGAGTTGGAAATGTGTTGAATATATGGCGTCATAATATGAATTATGTATGTCTTCAAACCTAAAAGTCATTTTCCTGAATAAAGCATGTGCATTATGAAATAGTCAAACTATTGTGGCAAGCATAGGGTCAATCTGCTATATAGTTTTGATGAGTATTATGAAAGGAATCTACCACCTTTTCTTTATTTAGTTGAGTCGATGGGATACCATTGAGAAGTGTCATAGCTTGGACCTTGTTTGTAGGTTGAAGATGCTGGTTTTTGGGTATAAATATGAGGCATTCTCACCTCATTTGGATACAATTCTTCTTTGCATCATTACGCTGCTCCAATATGTTGTATATTTCATTGAGAGAGTTTATTTATTTTTAAGAGTTATTGTGTGGAAGTTTGGTGAGAGAAATTGAGAGGGTTGTTGCTAAGTTTATTTTAAGAGGAGGTCAAGCTTGAGATCCAATGGGTTAATTGGAAAAGCATAAATTAGGCATGAGATTCTATTCTCTTCATGTTTTATCTTTTAATTAAAAGATTGTTTTCCTTGTGTGTTTAAATTGGAAATTTCATTGTTGCTTGAAGTAGAATTATATTCTATATGCTTATAAGAAAGGAAAAGACTTATTAATATTTTTTCCTTATAAGTGTTTGTACTTACTCCATAATATGGAGTGACTGATTAATGTCTATAGTATTACATACTAGGATTGATGAAATGCGAATAACTATTAAGTTATTGCATGCAAAGTAATTTGTAGACTTAGAAAGCTCATATGTTATACCTAAGATTAGAATATCCATTGAAGGGGGTAACATATGCTTTTGCGTATGATTTATTGGTAGAAGTGCCATTGTGTTTTGGGTAAAGGTGTGTCACAAATGTGCAGCCTTGACACTTTTCACTCATTTGGGACTTTTCCCTTGGATTTTGGCCTGAATTTGCTTAGATCTAATGTTGTAATGTGGTCAACACATTCACATTAGACCTTGAACACTTGAAAATCAATAAAGACAAAAAATTCTTACAAGGGTGTTGTGAAGTGTTGAAAAAATTTTCCTCACTTTTCTAGGACTTTTCCACAATAATTCACCTAAATAACCCCTTTCCAAGCCTTAGTCTGAAGTGTTGTAAGGTTTTGTAACTAACCCTCACACTTTTCTAGGCTTTTCATCACTAAAAAAACCCTTTATTATGATAAAATGGATCCTTAATGTAGTTATAGGCCTGACTTAAGTGTGTTTCAAGAGACAATCCCACTAGTCAACATTAAACACCTTTTAATTCCTGACTACCACTTGAATTTTTCCAAGTGGAATAAGTCACCACCTTGGGAAACTTAGTCCCACTTGGCATAAAAATCAAAATTCTAGTGGGATTTTGTCTCCAAAACCCTAAAGTTAGCCTATGATGTGTTATTTTTGGGAAATTAGGGCATCACATGTATAAATAATGGTTTTTCTGCTCATTTTACACCTCTTTAACATCTCTCTCCCCCCTAACATCTCCTACTCTCATTCTTCTCAAGTAACCATTTAAGCACTCTAAGTACTTCAAGCAATCATCCATTGGAGTTGTCACTTGCACCTCTTTAGACTTGTTCAACAAGGGTTTGGTGAGTGTTTACATTTACATGTTGTTCAATCATCTTTCCCTTTTCATCTCATTTCATTATCTAGGGTTTAATCACCAAAATGGGGTTTGACTAAGGCAAACCCCTATTCTCTAACCCTAACCCTTCTTCTCTTTGCATGAGTTCTTTGCAAATTTTGTATGCAAATTTTTCAAAGAGAAAGGTGTTAAAAAGGTGTTGTCAACTCATCAAAGTCACCCAAGTTAACAAATCCCTAATTGAAGCTTGAAGACAACTTGCAGGTCATTTTTTGAAGATTCGGACATAGGTCTTCGTTAGGAACAAAAGTACAAGTGAGTACCTATAGATTCCAGCCTCGAGACTCTCAAAAGCTCTAGGTGGAATAAGTCACCATCATTGGTGAATTAGTCCCAGTACTAGGCCTAGAAAGTGGTTTCTATGTTTCTGGATACCCACTTTCCAGAAATTTATTTTGAAAAAGTTTCCCAAGAGAAGGACTAAGTCACCCAACCTAGTGTAAGTGTCCTATTCAACCTTTTCAATAGATTCTAGAAGATTCTAGAGCTCCTCTTCATTAGTCTTTAGTTTCCAAGGGAACCACTTCTGCTTTCTTAAGTTTTGTTACAATTTGCATGCATTCTAAGTCATTCTTAGGACATTTTACATAGTGTTGTTAATACATTAGCATTACATTAGTTTACATTTCATAGTTAGATCATTTCAATACTTTGCAACACTTTCACACACACATCACACCTATTCAACCCTTGATCTTGAATGAACCCTAAAATTTAAGGTGTGAAGAAAGCCCATTTCTCACTAGCTTGTAGGTGGAAAACCCTAGAAGCTCATTAGGTAATCCTCTTTCCCCTTTTCTTTTTGGTGGTACAAAAGGGAATAGGTTATTTCTGAGGTTAATTACTGCCTATTGAAGGAAATTATCTATGCATGATTTTAATGGCCTAAAGTCAAAACGAGCTAGAGTAGTGTATGTGAATAGGATGACTGTCATTCGAGATATTGAGTGAGAATACTTTGGACAAAGTAGTGTGATCACCTTTGGCTCCACTATATTAATTCACTGTGTTCCTTTTATGAATGCTAGTTGAGAATTGTAGTGTCTACAAGTTATAGTTATGTAGGGCACACCACTAAGCTTAGAGTGGCTGTTGTTATAAGGTTACTCCACCAATCTCTTCATCAAAGGGTGGGGCCATCTATCAAATGATAGAGGTGTGGGGGACCACATTTCAGTCCGTGGTTGGTGGAAAAGCACTTGAGTGATGCTTCTCCTCTGTAGTTGGTGACCAAGATTTGAAAGGAGACTCCCAGACCATCTATATCTATTGCTTTGAAGTCTGGTTAAGCTATGTATGTATTTGGATACAACCTTTGGAAATATTGTAATATGTGGAATATTATTTTGGAAATGAAATCAATGAATGAAATTTGTTGTCGCATGTACTCATTTGTTCTCCTTTGGAAAAAAAATGGCAATGGTTATCAAACATAGTTTATTTACTTGAAAGTGAAAACTTAAATTTTTTACTTGTGTGAACAATTAGCATGTTACAACAATTGAATTCCTTTAAATACGAGGACATAATAATAAATTGTGGAAATGCTTGTGTAAACTCATAATGACTAGAGAAATTATCAAAACTTTTGAATTTGGATTTTGAAAATTTGAGGTCAAATCTTTGTCATATGTAATTGACTTCAGGCATGGAAATAGTTAAATAAAGGTGGATGATGAATGTATGGGGATGGGTGTCATGATTGTTATAAAGAGTGACATATGTATGGAAATATATGTTGATACATATAAGATAAGGATAGGAGATGTGGGAATGTGTGTAAATGAATGACTAACAACATGGAAAAATGAGCTTGACATCCACAAAAGGACATCATTTATTCATATGTAATGACATTAAATGTAAACAAAATTAAATGGCAATTGGCATTGGTATACAAATTTTACCACTACATTATTTCCCCATTTTGAGTTGTATGAGTCGTAGAATGATCATGACTTTCAAATTATGTAGCAATAACAAACATGCATGTAAAATAAATATTTAGACATAAAAGGATATAAAAGTCAATATAAAGCAATGAACCTTACATTAATGTCATAATGTAAGTGTAATTCCCATAATTTACTCATAGGGCAAAAACACAACTAATTTTTTATTTTTGAATTTCATACTTGCAACAAGCCTTATCATGTTTCACATGATAACTAAACTGCACATAATGGGAGACAATGCACGTGCAATCTTGACACACCGCTTGGGAATGGGGAGTGGGGTTGATGAACAAGTTGGTGTGCATACTCCATCACACACATCCTCAAGGGATGAAGAGAAGGATCCTAGTATTTATATTACATAAAATATCAAGTATTTACTACTAGGGATGAATTTGATCTTTTTCTTTACACCGATGACACATGATTAAAAGCATCAAGTTTCCACAGTCCATGATAATCAAGTGTCAATTTTTGGATTAAACTGTGTCAATTTTTTTACATCAACATTTCAGATCATACTCCATGATCCATCATCAGGATGCTATGCAAGCAATACAAAAAATAGAGAGTGAAAGAATATGTAGCAGACTTGGAAGTATAAAAAGGTGAGGAAGGAGGGAGAAAGAGGTCAAAGGGGTTAAATTGGACCAATAAAAATAATGCTAAAAGGTAAAAAGAGCATAAAAACAAATCTCCTGATGCTAGGGAAATAGACAATTATCAAAAGATCAATAAAACAAAAGAAAAAAAATGAAAACCAGATTAAAAACTAAACTAACTAGATTGCCTAAAAAAATCAAATTGATGAATAAAAAAACAATCAAACAAATGAAAAGGAAGAAACTAACTAGTTACTAATTAATTATCATAATATTAAAATAAAATAAAATTACCATACATTATCAATAAAAAACTACCTAATTGATAACAAAAATTAACCAAAGCCAAAAACTAACTAATAACCAAAGAAATGAAAAGACAAAAACTATAGAATATTAACCAAAATGTAATAGCACAAAATTATAGTCTAACTTATAGGTTATATAATAAAGAAGTAATGAAAAAGAAAATCAAATTAAAGAAAGATATTTTCAAATGAAGATTAGATGAAAGAAAATACAAATGCATCAAAAAATCAATTAAAAATCAAAATCAAAATGAAAGTAAAGAATCAATAAAAGAATAAAGAGATGAAGAGAAAAACAAAAATCTAAATAGAATAATGCTTTAGTAAGAAAGGTAATATAATAAAATAAGTAACTAGTTACTAATTAATTATCATAATATTAATAAAATAAAATAAAAAAATTAAATTGTCATATATTAATATAAAATTACCTAAATGATAACAAAAACAAATCAAAATAAAAACTAACTAATAAATAAAGAGAGAATAAGTTGAAAGGAGACAAAAAAAACCATAGAAAATTAACTAAAATGTAGTAACACAATTTAATTATAGTCAAACAAATAGGCTATATAATAAAGAAGGAAAGAAAAAGAAAAAGAAATTAAAGTAAGGTATCTTCAAATATAGAAAAGATTAAAGAAAATACAAATGCATCACAAATTCAAATAAAAATCAAAATCAAAATGAAAGTAATGAATAAATAAAAGAATAAAAAAACTGAATAGAATAATGCTTAAGTAAGAAAGGCTATATAATAAAAGAACCTCTATCTATAATAACAAAAAGGATAACAATAAAACCATTAAAAAAGCAAGAAACTAAAAAGACAATGCTATAGAAAGAAAGACAATATGATGAAAGTACCACATATCTATAAAAACATAAAGGTTTATTTTAAGAAAATTAATAAAGGAAGAAATGAGCAAAATAGAGGAATAGAGAGATTCTTATCTCTTGACAATAGGAAAATAATAATAAAAAAGAAAAATATAAAATATCACATGAAAAGGAAATAAATATATCAATAAAAAGAAAGAAAAAAAACTAAATACTAAAATAAAAAGGAGAGGGATAAAAAATTATATTAAATGAATATAAGAAAAAACAACAAAAGAAAGCACACATAAAGAAGAAAGAAACCTATGTATCAAGCTTCAAAGTATGATACTAAAACAAAGGTACATGAGATCAAAATATTCTTAATCATTCATTTATTAAATTAATGAAATTTTATAAAGGGAATGATTAGGAATATAAATACCCAAAAAAAACAAAGGGGAAAGAAATACAAACAAAGCTATTCCATATTTAACTAGTGAGCAAGTTGATGTGGTTATTATGGTTATTCTATATAAAAAAGAGAAGAATAAAAAACAAAGAAAATCAATACAAAGGAAAAAAAGAAAGTATAAACAAAGAGAACATATGAAAAATAAATTTATTTATAATTTAAAATAAAGATAAATAATAGATATTACACAAATCCAAAACCAATAAAAATAAAATAAAAAAAAGATACCATAAATGAAGAACAAAAATGTTGAAAAGAGTATGTAAAATGTTCCAAACTTCCAAAAAGGGCCTAAATAATACAAAACCAAGAGGCTTTCATAAAAAAGTAACCAAAGAAAGGAAAAGGGTAAAAACAAAAAGGGGTTAGAGAATGAGAAGAAGGCAATTGATATTACAAGTAGAAAAGAGACTCATGGAGAGAGAGAGAGTAATTGTTACACAAAGGAGAAAAAAGACTCAGGCCATGAGAGAGAGGCCATGAGAGAGAGAGAGGCCATGCAAGGGAAAGGGATGGAGCACAACAAGGAGGGGAGAGAGGCTATCGAAGAGGGGATAAGCTAGAGCTACTAGGAGGGCGATCTTAAATGAAATTCAAAAGGGGTTTCCAAGAGAAACTTAAATTCCAACCCCCATCTCGGTTGAGATTAGAGGGGTATTGATTTCAATAGCTTCTTTGAACTTCCTCTTGAAGTAATTGTCCTCTTTGAAAAGGAATTTTTTATCTTCTAAGGCAATGTGATGTTTGGTCCTGGATGAATGTTCAACTAAGGCAAATTTTGAGACCCGTTCATGCATTATGTCAGCGCCATGTTCCTTGATTTTGTGATGATTGAGCGACTAGTTTCCCCAATGCAAGGTGTGCCACAAGAACATGAAAATTTGTAAACACCTAAGTTGAGGAAGGCGTTCAAAGGGTCTTTAGGGGAAGGTAAGTGATTTTTTAAGGTGGAGGGGGGCTTGAAGGTACAAAATAAACCCTTTTTGAGGAGGATTTTGGAAATTTTGTTGGAGATGCCTTCAACATAGGGGAGGGTAGCCAAAGGAAGGGGAGGAGAGAAGGAAGACTTAGGACGGAGGGAAAACCTCACTTTAGTTTGATTGATGGATCTATTTCTTTGCTTTCTTTTATACCCAATTAGAGTGAAAAAGTGAGTGAGGTGGGTTAAATCTTGGTCAATGTGCTCATCATCACAAATTGTGAAAGCTCTGGAAACTAAAGATTTGAGAACACCCGCTTTTTGGCTAGGGTGATGGTGAGAAGAAGGGTGAAGGTAAAGGCATTGTGGGTAGACTTACGAAAGACAATTTGAGCAAGGGAACCATTTGCTTTTTTGGTGAGAAGGACATCAAGGAAGGGAAGTTGGTTATTTGATTTGATCTCTTTGGTAAAGGAAATGCAAGGGGAAATGTTGTTTAAGTGAGAGTGGAATTCCTCAAGTTTATCAAGGTCATGAGACCAACAAATATTAGTGTCATCAACATAGCATTTCCACCACTTTGATTTGAGGGGAATAGAATGGAGGGCAACATGTTCAAAATGCTCCATACATGTACAAGTTGGCTTCATTACTTTCATTTTGGTTTTTATTTTTATTTGAATTTGTGATGCATTTGTATTTTCTTTAATCTTTTCTTCATTTGAAGATACCTTACTGTAATTTTATTTTCTTTTTCTTTCCTTCTTTATAATATAGCCTATTTGTTTGACTATAATTTTGTGTTATTACATTTTAGTTAATTTTCTATAATTTTTTTTTGTCTCCTTTCAACTTATTCTCTCTTTGTTTATTAGTTAGTTTTTGGTTTTGGTTTATTTTTGTTATCATTTAGGTAGTTTTATATTAATATATGGTAATTTAATTTTAAATTTTTATTTTATTAATATTATGATAATTAATTAGTAACTAGTTCTTTTATTATATTACCTTTCTTACTAAATCATTATTCTATTTAGTTTTTTTCTTTTTTCTTCATCTCTTTATTCTTTTATTGATTCTTTACTTTCATTTTGGTTTTTATTTTTAATTGATTTTTTGATGCATTTGTATTTTCTTTTATCTTTATCTTCATTTGAAAATATATTTCTTTAATTTGATTTTCTTTTTCATTCCTTCTTTATTATATAACCTATAAGTTAAACTATAATTTTGTGCTATTACATTTTAGTTAATATTCTATGGTTTTTGTCTCTTTTCAACTTTTCATTTCTTTGGTTATTAGTTAGTTTTTGGCTTTGGTTAATTTTTGTTATCAATTAGGTAGGTTTTTATTGATACATGGTAATTTAATTAAATATATTTTTATTATAATATTATGATAATTAATTAGTAACTAGCTAGTTTCTTCCTTTTCATTTGTTTGATTGAATTTTTATTCATCAATTTGATTTTTCTAGGCAATCTAGTTAGTTTAGTTTTTAATCTAGTTTTCATTTTTTCTCTTTTGTTTTATTGGTCTTTTGACCTTTGTCTATTTCCCTAGCATCATGAGATTTGTTTTTATGCTCTTTTTACCTTTTAGCATCATTTTTATTGGTCCAATTTGACCTATTTGACCTCTTTCTCCCTCTTTCCTCACCTTTTTATACTTCCAAATCTACTACCTATTCTTTCACTCTCTATTTTTCTCATTGCTTGCATATCATCCCGATGATGGACGATGGAGTATGATCTGAAATGTTGATGTAAAAAAATGACATAGTTTAATCCAAAAATTGACACTCGACACATGATTACATCATCCTAAAATTTTCTAATTTGATTCACGGTCTAAATTATTATTTCCACGTACTACTAGTGTTCATATTTTTCCTCCATGTAAGGTTAAGTCCAACCTTGATACAAAAGCTACTTCTAATGCAATTATCAACTTCACTTGTTGAAACCAAGTTAATGTTAACACTAATTTCACTTTCAACATTAATATTATGACATAAGGTCTATAATTATAATAAGCAATTCAAGTCTCATAAAAAATTCTCTCATTAATTGCATCACCCCTAGATATTTGTATTAGTGCTACTCTTATTTATTAGTTCCATCATCCTCCTAAGTCTATTATTGATACCCATAATATTTCTAACAAAGAGATCATTGATACTAATGTTCTTCTACATCCGAAGGATAGAAAAAATTATTATTGTTTTATCTCTCTTTATTGTCAATTATCATGTATTCATATATTTATATATGAAAAATAAATATATTCTTTATACACATAATTTTATTTATTTTATAAAGTAATTTAAATTTAAAATAATTATTATTATCTTTTCCAACTAAATAAATTATTTCCTATATATATATATATTACACATAATTTTATTTACTTTATGAAGTAATTTAAATTTAAAATAATTATTATTATCTTTTCCAAGTAAATAAATAATTTCCTATATATATATATTTTAAATATATTATTTTACCTAAAAAACAAACCTAGAATAAACAATAGAATATTCCTTTATATAGAATTTTTTTATAAATGAAAGGTAAAATTACTAAATCAAATACTTTATAATTACCTTTATACAATCTTTTATTTTAAATTAACATGATGCTTATCTAAGGAAGTGGGGATACATTCTCTCTTCCTTTATAGAGGTATTAGCTATACGTGAGAATTAAGTTGGCTTCTTAAAGCTAAAATGGATGGGATCAATGTGGAGCAAATGAATCAAACGGAGTACAAAGGAAAGAGAAAACTAATAGGAGACATAGAGAACCTCGAGTCAAGCATGAGTAAGGTGGAGGGGGTCATGGGTAAAACGGAAGATACCATTGCAAGTGAGAAGATCACTGATAAAATGCCCTTGAAACTTTATAGCCCTACGTCTTCACCTCTATTATGGTCATCGGAGTTATATGTAGAAGAGCTCATGAGAATGAGAAACATACTTGATTTTCTAGAAATGAAGGGACTATTTGAAGACAATAGGTTTAAAGTAGTTTCAGAGGTCAATTGTAGGCTGAAAAGAGATAATAAAGCACTGCAGGAACAAATTTTAAATCCGCAAGCTAGCATGGAAAGGGGACAACAAGAATTGATCACTCTAAAGCAAGAATTAGATCAACTCAACACAACTGAAAACAAGAAGCTAGAAGTGGAGGGAGGTGAAAATAAAATGGAATTAAAGACAATTCAATCAACACTAATAGACATGGAGAAAAAAGAGATTCAGTTAAGAGACTAGATTGAAGAGGCCAAATCATGGTCACAAATGGTAAGTGGAGCATCAAGTGAGTAGAAGGTAATCATTGAAAAACAAGTTAGACGACAACTAAGGGAAGGAAAAGACAAACAAAGCAAGGCTACAAACATTATTATCAAAGGTTTGAAAGATTTTGGTGAAAAGGAGAGAACTACCATCCTAGCAAGGGACTTCCTTAAAGACAAGCTAAATTGGACAGGTTATATTCAGCAAGCAAACAGGATTGGAAAAAAGATAGATGGAGGAAGAGATAGACATGTAAGAGTTACCTTGAGTGGCTTAGAGGATAAGAACATGATTCTAAAAAACAAAGGGTTACTTAGAGGCTCACATATCTATCTAGACGAAGATCCGACCTTCAAGCAGCAAGAAGAACAAAGGAAAGAATGGGAAAAATTGAAAACAACAAGAAATGAAGGAAGGTGGGCATGGTTGAAGAATGGAAAATCCCAAATTGGTGATCATCTTTCAAACAAGAAATAGGAATTTGGGGCCGCACAAGAGTACTTACGTGTTGTAAGTTGGAATTGTAGAGGGTATCCATGGAGAAGAGGACCTGGATTGGGGCCCATAGCAAAAGGAAAAGATATTATCATTCTTATCAAAACACATGAACACGATGGCTGCAAGATTCCAGTTTTTGAAGGGTATAAGAAAGTTTCAGTTTGGAACAAAGGGAATGATTCCGGAAAAGGTCACGGGGGAGTTACATTGCTAATAAGTGAGAAGTGACAGGGAATTGTTGAACTCAAAAAAGAAGACACAAATAAGCAGTACATATGGCTACAAATAACTGAAAATAGGGTGACTTTCAAACTGGCAGCTTGTTATTTTGCTCCAAAAAATTCTAAGTTCTATAGAAAGAGAAATTTAGACAATGAAGACCCGTATGCCTCACTAAAAAAAGAGATATCTATTTTCAGCACGCTTGGAGATGTTGTTTTAATGGGCGACTTTAATGCAAGGACAACTAATAATCAGTCTCTTCAGTTGAGCAGGGAGGAAAAAGGGGAGAATAACCCTCTTTGGTTGAAGGAAGGTGAAGGCCATTGTTGGGAAAGAACATCCCAAGATGGGAATGGTGAGGTGACTCCTTTTGGGGTAGAATTACTTGGACTTTGTAGTCTATATGGCATGGTTATCTGCAACGGGATGAGAGATTGACCAAAGTCAGGAGGTATCACATGCAAAATGTATAATGGGAAAAGTGTGGTGGACTACATGATTTTCTCTCAAGGCTTTGTCTCTAGATTGATGGAGTTTGATATCAAGGACTGCCCTATCAGGATGAAATCTGACCACTTACCTCTTCTGGTTAAGTTTCGCATGTCCCCAATCATCCAACACATTAAACAGGCTCAACACATGCAAAAAACACCCTCCCCAAGGGTAAAATCCTCTTGAACAAAGAAAATAGAGAGATATTTAGTGATGTTCTTCAACAACATTTCCACGATTTAAAGAATAACAGAGAGGTCAAAACAACAAAAGAAGGGGATATCCACATTCACAACAACTCGCTGATTCCAATAATTCACAAAGCCTTAAAGGCATGCAAAAGGTCTCACCCCAAGATGAGGGCTGCAAACACTTTCTCGGCAAATCAGTGGTATGATGAAGACTATAAGGCAGCCAAGAGATCGCTAAAAAAGAGTGGAATGGACAAAGAATAAAAGAAAAATTATGAAAAATTAGTGCAGTCTAAAAAATCTGATTATGTTAATGACAGAAGGAAGGAGTTAATCTCTCTTGGAAAACAGAACCCTTCAGGCTTTTGGAGAGAATTGCAGCAAAGGAAAAAGAAGACTGAAACCAGTATTACAGATGTCCAATGGTTTTATTATGCTAGGCTTCTTTACGAGCGGATCCATGAAAAAGACCACCCACCTGTTCTTAACACATGAATGGAACTATTCACTGTGGAGGATATCAAACAAGGAATAAAGAATTTAGCTAGTGGTAAAGCTCAAGACATTGATGGGTTACAGGCTGAATTCTTAAAATGGGGGATTAAGACTCTTGCCCCTCACATAAAAAGAATTTTCAATAATGTCAATTGTGATGGTTTCCCTGGGGAATGGACTACCAGTGTGGTCATTCCTTTATTTAAAAGCGGTGATATCAATAATCCATCTAACTATTGCATGATTATGGTCAATCCTATCTTTGGCAAGCTCTTTGGGAGCATGGTTGAACAAAGGATCAACAATTGGGTAGAAAATGAGGGCAAAAGAGAAAAGGGGCAGGCAGGCTTTAGGTCAAGACACTCTACCATTGATCACTGTATCACCCTTAGACATTTGATTGAAATTTTTTGGAACATCCAGGGTGAGGAAGTTTACTGCTGTTCTGTAGACTTTAAGAAAGCTTTTGACACGGTACCGAGAGAAAAACTATGGAATAGAATGGAGGAATTAGGCATCCCAAATGAGTATAGAGGATTTGTTCACATATTGTATGAGAAGGTTAGAGCTAAAATCAGAACTAGTGATGGTATGTCAGAGTGTTTTGGTAGCGACATTGGAGTTAAACAGGGCTGCCCTCTATCCCCCACACTTTTTGGGCTATACATTGATAAGTTGGAAGCTTGGTTAAGCAATACAAACGGGGATGGTATTCAGTTGGTAGGCTATGTGGTGAAACTTCTATTATATGCTGATGATCTTATCCTAATTTCTAAAACTTTTCATGGGTTAAGAGAATACTTGAAAGCTCTAGAACTCTTTTGTCGGGAAGTTGGGATGCAAGTGAATATCACCAAGACCAAAATCATGATTTTCTCATTGAACAAAAAGGATAAACAAAATACCTTTCTTTTTGAAGGTAGCCCGCTTGAAATTGTGAAAGTATACAAGTATCTTGGGATAGACTTTCATTATAAGCTTAGTTGGGAGACTTTTCATACAAAAATGATGCTAGGAGGTTGGAAAGCCTCTTACCTTCTGCAGAATAGGTGTAGAAAAGCCAAGCTTTGGGATTGGAAAACCAAGAAAACCCATTTTGGTTTGCTTGTTGTGCAGGTTGTTCTTTATGGGTGGAAAGTGTGGGGAAGTAGTATGTCAAAGTGCAGTTGGAGGCAGCTAGAAAGAATTCAGAAACATCTAATAACAAGTAGTCTCAAAGTTAAAACCACAGTCCCATATGAAATTCTTTTAGTTGAAGCAAGGACTTTTCCTTTGGAAGCTTTGGCATTAACTCGGTTGATAAACTATTTAAAGAAGGTTGAAAACATGGATGACCACTGTTGGCCTAAAATGGTTATGAAGGAGATGCTAGATCGTAGGAAAAAAACTTGGATGAAGCAGAACAACAAATGGATGAACAAGTGGGACATCAATTTGCAAGAGTGTCCTAGCACCAATAGTGAAATAAAAAGCTACGTGAATGAAAAATTTAGAACTGCCATGTGGGCAAATCAGATTGGCAAAAAAAAGCTTACTACATCAAAGAGTTTAACCCGGAAAAGGATCATGGTGAAATTTTTTATTTAAGTGCAGCAATTAAAGGGAAAGCAAGGCTGTTAGTTGCATAGCTGAGGATAGGATCACATCACCTTAGGTGTGAGATCGGTAGGTAGAAGATGCCCAAAGAAACTTGGGAAGAAAGAACTTGTATTTTATGCAATAAGGGGACTATGGAAACGGAATGGAACTTCATCATGGAATGCACCACTTACGGGGATATCCGTACTCAAAACAAAAATGGTTTGAAAGTTGATAATATGCAACAACTCTTTGGGGAAGATAAGATTAATTAGATGGCTAGCCTTCTAATCAAAATTAATAGTAGGAGACTCGACTTGGAAAAGAGCATGAAGACTGATTAGGCCTGGTTTTGTCTTGATCCCTTAGACTGTTTAGTCTCGTGGACGTCATTAAATTAATTAAAATTTCTTTGTGGTTTTGTTTTCTCTTTATTTTGACCAAAATTTACTTCGTGCCCATAAAATCCAACGTCCAAGTACCCCGTTTAGTCCATTTATCATGGTGCCTAGAAAGAAGAGAGACAAATCCTATGGTTTTTTCTCAATTCCCTTCGCATCATAGGCAACAACATCAATAATGACGCTTCTTACAAATTGTGAGGCATTCTGTATCTCTATTCAGGCTGCTTATGCACGTAAAACCATTCCCTCCTATCGAGCTGACAATATTGGCACAAGGACAATATGCAAGAATTGTCTCATACAATGGTGACTTCTGGCAGTCCCCCAAGAACAACGCTCATAACAACCTCTACAAGATTTGAGAAAGTGACCAACCTAGAGGCGTGCAGTTGACATTACTCTTCTGGCATCACATTCAAACTTTTTCCTCCTGTCGCTTCACGAATGCAAGGCATGGCAAGTGGAAGACATGAGCCCTCAAGATTGGTCTAGCAACACTCTTTCAACACTGGCAAGGAGTCAATGACGTAGTACTCGAACATATAGATTGATCCCCATTCGCTGCATAAACAATTTTGCATTTACACCCATAGCCCCTTCTCCACTATTAGCGGTAAACCATTGACTCCGCCTAGCTATTTGTTAAGCGGATACTAATGAATATCATAAACATCGAAATAGTACATGAGACAGTTAGCACAGGGGTTTGGTAGGAGACTATTGGTGATCCCTGACAGGGAAACACATAGGGACGACATTAACTACATCATCCCATGCATAACGCAAATAAGTGTCAACCACCAAAACTAAGTCAGAGAACATTACTCCATGGACTGTTCACTTATACCTTGTTCTTGTGACTACCAATCATACTCTCACTGGCATGCAGGTTACCACGAAATCCAATTCCAAGGCGTAGGGGGTGAAGTGACAACTATATGCGTTGATTCAAGAGAATGACAAAATGGGTGCTTATTTATGTTTATTTTTAAAGCATGATAAACATACAATGGTAAACAGATACCGAGATCAAGGCGACTGAATTTAATAGTTGTGCAGGTGTTACCACAACTTCTTCTTGTAAGGAGAAGTCGAGTACAATCTAAAAAAAATGAATTGATGAGGCAACTTCTTCTATGGCGACCGAGAGAGTCTCTATGCATCTCTTAAATGCTTGGGAAATTTTAATCAACTAAGAAGTAAGCTCAGTCACTCTCTTTGTGAATTTATTTCTTCTCCCTGCCATTCTACCCCATGACCATTTCAACTTTCTCTATCTGAACATGGTTGAGCTGGACATATTTAAATGCACCACTACATCGTTTATCTAGTAATGTTTGTTTTCAGACTATGTAGATTTCATTTGTTTAAAGGATAACTCTGCACAATTTTTTTTGAGATCTTAAAACTATGCTTTAAATGAGGCACAGTTGAAGTAAATGTGCACAAAGGCATAAGCTCCCTTAGGATTAAACCGCATCGATGATTTGCTAAGGCAAGCCTTGTGTTGTTTTCTTCCCAACTGGCTTTGCTGATGAACAGATCGCCATGGTACTAGTCTCTACATGCGGTGATACGCCTAAACAGACTGTACACATGTAAATGTATAGCCTCGAATGTTTTGTTTTAGTTAACTTTGTTTCTCTTTTCTTTTTGTGTTATCTAGGCTGCGAATCATGGGCAGTTTGTAACTGGTTGAAGATTATAAACTGAGAGATTTAAAATAGATTAGTACAGTCAAGGGTAGTTGTCTGTGTTTGATATTAAATCTACATACTGGTCTGGCTTAGTCTGAGAGAGGCCCACACTATTTATTCCATTTAGGCACATTTAAAGACCACCTTGTTTAGAAGAAGTCAGTCTTACACAACCATGATAGATAGGCCATTTTTACACAAGGATGCATAACTCTGATAAATGTTAGTAGTTACCTTTGTCTAGACTACGTGTATATATAGATGATTCTACGAAATATAAGAAGGTAAGTATATTATCACTAGTTACTATATATTCTTTTCAAAAAGGTAAGTATAATATCACCAGTTACTATATATTCTTTTCAAAAAGATGATAGAATCCTTCTCTAGAAATAAACATGAGAGTAAACATTCTTTCTAATAGTACAAATGTTTTTAAAAATAAACAAAGGTTTATATGTCCATACATCCAATTTCTTACATTTCCTACCATGTAACAAGAGAGATTCATAACTAGAGTATTTTTCTCTTTGTTTTTTTTTTACCAATAACAGAATATCCAAAACATAGTATTCTTTACTAATTCACAAAGGATTATAAACAATGTTGATATATATTTCTCAAGAAAATGGATAAAATGCAAGAAACTATATTTCCAAAATAGCATGTCCACCTTCAAGTTTAAAACACATATTCTCTTTTCCTTTACACACAAGAGGAGTGATCCTCCTTTCAAAGGAAAAATACACCTAACAATTTATTACATAAGAACTGCAACCAATACAAGGTATAAGTTAGACACGGAATTCTCTTCCACCACAACTATTAAACCTCCAATACCCCTCCAAGGTGGGTCTTGCACAACATTTTCGTAAGGTTCCATAAGTAACATAAGGTAATGGGATAGATTATCTCCAAGGTAATCTTTGTTCACCATTATTCTCTAAACTTGCACTAGTAAACACGTACTAGGATCTATTCTCATGGCCATAGATAAGCTCACCTCCCAACCGTAGGTTTTCTCACAAACCACCCCTGAGCTAGGAGGCAACTATGGGAATCGAGTACAAACAAAACCAAGAAAAATAATATTTCCACACACATGATACACACAAGATTATTTTCACGCCCACCTAAGGGATTTTCACATAACTTTAGGATTCCATCAAGAATCCAAAATGGGGAATGGAGGGTGGACTACGCACTCCATATGGGGTCTCATAATAATAGCAACAAGAACAAATCAATATCATACTTCTATCATTTCACATGCAACCCTTCTTTAATAACTCCTCTTTCTCCAAAACCCATACCACCAAAACCATTCCTACCATTTCACAATTACATATGGATACTCATGCCCTTTTTGAGCCTCTCCTCTTAAGGAGGAATTAAACTTCCCCATGGAGGTTCCTACTCCATACCATCCCCAATGAAGGATGCTCTACCCAGATTTTGGGTGAGCCTATCCCTATACAACCCTTTTCCCATCACATAAACCACATTCAACAACACAAGAAAACAAGCACCAAAACATTTTGAAATAAACATACCAAAAAAATACAAGAGATAAAATACCAAACACAATTTTACACACATTTAATCTTTCAAATAAAAAAAACACATAAAGAAAAGAAAGAGTGGTGAATCTACCTCAAAACCAAGCTTAGGGAAGGATGGGTTGAGGATCACACAACTCCTCTTATTCCAAGCTTTTGATTCAATCTCCTCAATCTCCCAAATTTCAACCAAAATCAAGAATGCAAAAAGAACCCCCTTAACCCTTGTTTTTTGAGTTTGTTTTATAGGAATTCAAGTTTGAATTCCTTTGAATAGAGAGCTGACATTTGTCAACCTCCCATTCACTCTCTTGGGCATACTCACCCACGTGTGATATCTTGGGAGCCTTCCAAGGCAATTTGGAGAAGTGGGAATGGAAAGAGACTAGTCCTCATCCCATTTCCCAAACCTTATTTTTGTCAAAGCTTTTAAAGGCTTCAAAAAAAGTGCTCAATCTTGAGATTGATCCAAGATTTTGATTCAAAATGATACCTAACCCATACGTACCTATCCTAGAGACCTTAAACCCATAAAAATACATAAAAAATATCACTTTTCAATCCCCAAAAAGTGTCTAAAAGTTCAAATCCGAGTTTGTCCACTTGGATGGACAACTCATCTCCTAGATGGACTAACATGGCCATAAAAATCAATTTACTAAAATTCACACTTTACATCACAAATAAAATACATCATAGAACGAAACTATAGTCCCTCCAAATGGACTATAGTTTGGTTTTACTGGTTAAATTACTTAGGGTTCCCAAGGGTCACCTCCAATTTCCATTGGCCATGAAAAGTGTACTTGCACACTCGATGCACACGTTAATCCATCCAAGTAAATCATATTCATATAAAAATCAAACCATTGCATTCACACAAGTTTCATAATTCACATAGCATAAAGATCCAATAACATAATTGAAAAATCATAAGCCACAGGTATCTTATCCCATTTTCATGAGCCATAATTTTCATACTCATCCAATTGCAACCTAATTGATTCACACCACTTGTTCCATTAATTCATCATTAAGTTTCTAGATTCAAATTAAACAAACTCAATAACCAACATAAAATTAGATCAATCATTATAGTCAGATTACTAAGCATGTAGTATAATCAAAATCAAATCATCATATGAACTTAAAATTTTAAATATCCTGTCATCAATGGTATCAATAGGCATAGATAATTTAACCAAACTCAAAATAATCTAAGTACTAGATGTAGCATGAGGGTGGGCCTCATAGTAAGTTCATCTTTAGGCATACATTTTTCGTTGGAACTTGGAAAACATGGGAAATGTGCAATGAGTAACTTTTTTCATGCATGTAAAAATGAAGAAAATTACAAATTGAATTTTATTGCCACTAATCATGAAAGAGAGGAGAAAGTATAATCAAAAAATTATGCCTATACAAAATGTGGTAATGCTTTGTCTAGCTCAACAACCATGGGATGACATGGCATATTGGGTGTTAGTATGTCATGTGATATAATTATAAGTCTAGTCATGGTGATGAGTCTCTATGTAGGCACCTACAACTATTTGCAATCTCAACATAGTAATGTTAATCATATAATGTGTCACCCCTTCAATTGGTTGTGTAAGTACTAATTTATAAATTGAAATAGAACCAAATGCAATGCAAGTGACTCTTATTCTAAACTATCACAAACCTCTAGATAGAGCTCAATAATAAAAGGAAAACAAGATAATAATATCAAAAATTGAATTTAAATGTTACCAAAGTTTCCATTGTTGAATGATTTTCTCCTTGAATGATTGGGATATGGATGCTCCTTACTTGAATGATCACTAATTTGACATGTACTTATCATGAGTGATAATTGATTGATTTGGATGAGAGGATGCCTTAATTTATAGATTTTGGGAATGGGAAATGGATGGCTAAGATTTGTGAGATCAAAGGGTGGAGAATGGTTTAGAGGAATTCTTTAGGATCTAGGAGAGGATGGTGGAGAGATATTTAGAATGTGAATGGCTAGCATTAACATACCAAATTTAATAAGTAGTTGTGAGGATGAGGGAAATTGGGAACATGTGCATCTAAAAAGCTATAACTTAGGGATGTGTTGGGAGAATAAGGGGAACATAAGGAAAGTGTTCTTACATGCTAATATTTTGGAATGTATAGAGAATAATGGGAACACAACGATAGTGTTTCTAGGTTCACATTATTCTTGAAAGTGAGTGAAGGAAAAATGAAAAACAATGTCCTAGATAATAAAGTATGATGGCCCTTAGTGGTTTGATTAAGATTGTATAGTAATTGATAATAAATAATCATGCCAATAGATAAGTGTATAGGTGTAAACAAAGAATAAAGTGATCATGAGGGTGCATGTCAAAATGATTTCCCACACATGGGAAAGATAGTGTGATAAGGCATACAAAGTGTAATGGGAAACACCATAAATTATGTATAATTTTGCATATAATGGCATTGATTGGCCTAATAAAATAACACAGAATTATCAATAGTAAAAATTCATGTAAATAGATAAGCGTGTAAACAAAAATGAGTAATGATGTGATAATGGAAGCATGTAAAATAATCATGTTTGTTTCTATAAATCTTTGTTCTTAAGGTCCATGATTAATGTTGTAATAAATGCTCATGACAAATGGCGCAATTATAAAATTGGTCCAAAGATGGAACATGTGTGTTCCCAAGATTTAAATGTGAGTAGGACATGTGTGCTCATCAATAATGTGTATCATCTTCCAAGTAATTGATTTTGGTCATGAATCAAGATTTTAATATGCATAATTTCTAAGATAGAAATTTTGATTCAATTATATGAGGTGAATAACACAAAGTTATTGTCATTTGATATTCACCCCTAGAGAACTTAACCCCTAATGATTATATTGATTGTTTTTGTTAAGTCATTGTGGTCGAGGAGTCGCATGCCCAAATAAGGAAATGTAGTTAGGGTTAGTATCAACCAAAACAAGATCCTAGATGTGGTGAGTTGAAATTGACCTAAAATTAGTTTTTTTTTCTTGTAAAATGTTATGAAAAATATGCATGTTTCGAAAATGTAAGCATGCTAATTTTTAGAGTTTTGAATGACCACAAATATGACCCATCAAGTTCGAGATTCATCCAAGGGCATAGGGTTGATTTGTAGGTATAAATTAACACGTGGAATCAACCCCCAACAATGACTCAATAAATTTTTGCATAAATTCAATTATTTGAGCTGATTTTTTTCAATGTATGTGTGTACTACTTGCTTTTCTCTTTTGTGTTTGTGTATGTAGATTGAGTTAGAGATTTGTGTGTGGCCACTTAAGCTAAAAATTATGAACATAGGGTATTTGGCACCTACAAATATGGATTGGGATTTGTTATAGGTTGTGTGTATGAAGCATATGGTGACCATGCCAACCCCTCATTATGATATACAAATGCTGACCACCCTTGCAAAGCAATTGGAATTCAACATCACCATATTTTACCAAATAGATAGATGACTATGCAAGAGGGGTTGACTAACTTGGAGACATGTCATACTATGCTATAGGGGAATTAGGAATTGTGTTAATGGTGTAGAGGGAACTTGGGGTACTGGTAGGAGGATGTTTCTCTTAATGAGATAGTACTAGGTGGTGTGTCTTAAGGATGCAAGTGGATTTTGTTCATTGTAATTATTTTTATCTTATTGTATGGAAAGGGCTCCACAATTTCTTATAGTCTTATCAAATTTATAGAGGTAAAGTAACACAAGAGAGTATTTTCCTAATATTGATGTATGTTGGTTTGATTATATGATGATCTATGTAGATTTTTTGATGAGGGGAATGACAGTGAGGGTGGCTTCTCTCCTTGAACCATGGGCTTATGAGAACCTTCACATTACATTCTCCCAGGTCTCTCATCCATAATATGAGGTAATTTTTGTTTTATGTTGGAATACTAACAACACTAGTATGTGGAGAGAGGGTCATAGTCATGGCCTAGCATTAATGGTTTAACGAACTAGTGTTAGGTGATATTATATGGAGATCTTATTGATAATTGGTCATGGATGCCAATGATACATTTCAACTTGGGCATGCTAGGTAAACATGATGGTTCCTTGGTAGATAGTCCATGGTTATGGAGTCATTTCATTTTGAGCATCTTTTATGATAGTTGGGACATAAATAAAGTTGCATCAACAAAGTGTACTTCACTATCCTAGAGAAATGGTTTAAATATCAATAGAGACATTGCATGTGGTGAGTGAGTGAAAACCATCCTTGAGTGGAGGAGTTTCTAGCTAGATTTAGGTGTTATACAAATTGAATAAGATAGGCTAGAGAGAATTAGTTCAATAGGAGGCATAGTGGGAAATACATGCACCCTTTAGGGATGCATTTATCGATCACCTAACACAAGAATTAAATTGTGCCCACAACATCATTCAAAAGTGGTAAGTAAAGATGGGAAAACTATGTGGGGAGGTTGTGACTTCATGGAATGAACATCATGTTATGAGATAAGTCTCACTTGAGGTCTCAATCATAAGGAAATACATAGACCCATGATAGTCATTAGAGTGGGGTGGGGTAGGGATCATTTGGATCACTTCCCCTGATTGTGATTCTTTAATTTATTTGCTTGGATATTTTAAGTATTGATCTCTATCATTTATATTATGAGTGGAATTAAGGTTCTAGCTTGTTTTGGATATGCAATTTGTTATGCTTTCATTTTTAGATGATATACTATGGCTTATATTAGCTTCATGTTTTGATTTTTTTTGTGTTTAAGGTTTATATGTATGTAGGTGCATATAAAATATATCATGGATAAATAATACACAAATACCTTTGATAATCAATGATCTATAATAATTTATGTGACAAGTGATTTATGTTAGATGATGTGTTTGTATTATAAATTTGTATATTGTGGATTGATTTTATGATTGTTCCATGCTTTCATTTTACTTTCATGTTCTTTGTCTTTTATAAGTTCATTTATATGCATGTGTGTTTTGAATAATGTATCATGAATGATAAACAAATGTTTAAGTTTTGGTAATCAACGAAGTTGAATAATGCAATGGGATAGAGCAATCAATGCCCATAGAGGAATTCTATAATCAAGATCACATGTAACAATGAACAAAAATCCTTATTAGGATGACTTGATTGAGTTACTCTTTTCATTCTTCTAACCATCATGCTATCTCTTTAGGTTGAACTTTGAACCTTTGTTTATGCATCTAAAGCCAAAATTCATCCCCAACTATGAAGCTAGAAGGGTTGTTGGATGATTATCATAAATTTCCTTATACTTAGCTTGATAAATACGAAGTGTTATCTACTTTTGTGAATAAATGTGTGTTGTGTTGAATAACTTGAGAAGCATCATGGACCTATTTATTTTATTGTTGTCATGAAGAATCTGGAGGAAGAGAACATGGAATACCATATGGAGAAAGAGGTTGATATCCATAACACATCTCCAAAGGAGAATGGCTTATGGAGGAAAGTGTAACCCAATTATAGATATGATGCAAAATGTGAAGATATGTATTCCTTTATTTATTCTTCTTTCAGTAGATCCTAAGAGATTGAACTAAAGTCTGATTAACCACTTTAGCTTTCCATTTTCTTATGGATGAAAAGGTATAAAATATTGAAGTTGTCACTTCAAGAGCTTCCAATGTGATTTTCTAAAATTGACTCAAAAATTTAGAATCATGGTAAGAAGTAATAGAAAAAAGAAAACCAAACTAACACCATACATTACTAAAAAATAATTTAGTATCCTTAGGGGCATCAATAGTTTTCTTGCAAGGGACAAAGGTGACTATCTTTGAAAACTAATATACCACCATAAAATACAATCTTTCTATTTTAAATTAGTAGGCAACCCAATAATAAAATCCATAGAGATAGATTCCCATGGGAAAGATGGAATAGATATATATTGATACAAACCAAGTTTGTAATTAGTAGGCTTAGCTTTTCTACAAAGAGAGCATCAATGAATGAAATATTCCAGCTTCTTCCTCATTGAAGGCTAATAGAAGTAGGACTGAAAATGTTGTAGATTTATGGTGTTGCCAATGTCCCTCGTAAGAAGAAGAATTACCCTCCTTGATTAGCATCAATAATGAAGAATTAGTAGGAAGAGACAATTGATTCAACTTAAATAGCCAACCATCTCTAATTATGTAGTCTAAGAAATGAGTTTGGTTGGTGATAATAGGATGTTGTAGAGCATGCATAATTGGTCCAAAAGATGCATTAGAATAAACCAAACATTTATAATCCTTATATGAAACAAATCTAACAGATCTATGATATGTAATTCTTTGGTTGGAGGGTGGCTCAACAAATCAAAAATTTTGTTGGTAGTTCCCTTTTTATATTTAATGACTAAGTGAAATTGTTGAATATATGAGGCCCATTTCAATTAATGTTGTTCTTGAATTTTAGATTGTGAATTCAAAACTTGATGATTAGTATGAAGAATTATTTCCTTACCAAGAATGTAGTGCCTCCATTGTAATTGAACTTGGTTGTGGAGAGACCTTCAGAACTATAAGATACATCATATCCTCCCTATTTAAGAACAAGTCTTATAGCATAGTTGGAAGTATTTGTCTCAATCTTAAAGGGTTGTTGAAGGTTTGTAAAAATAAGTATCAGATCTAAGAAAAATGCCTCCTTAAGTTATTAGAATGCTTGATCTAATACTATACACCACGAAATATTCTTTTGGTAGGACAATTGGTGAAGTGGTTGAGAAATATTTAAAAAAAGAATTACTTTTGGTAGTAATTCATTCCCTTGAGGAAAATCTTTATATTTGTAGCACAATGAGGGATAGCCCAATATTTGAGAGTTTTCAATTTGTTAGGGTCTACACACACTTCATTATAATTAATAAAAAAACTTAGGTATTTGGTAGAGCATTCACCAAAGAAGAATTTATACATCTGAGCTTGAAGCTAGTGTTGTTGTGGAAGATCTAGAGTAGTGTAAACATGTTGCATATGATCTAAAGACTTACTAAACACAATAATATCATCTAAATACACAATGATAAAATTTCCTATTTGAGCTATGCAAATATCATTACCGAGTCACATAAATATGTTAGGAGCATCACTTGGTCCAAAAGGCATCACTAACCATTCATAAACATTAGATTTACTTTTGAAATTTTTTTTATAACAATTAGTTGGATCCATTCATACATGTTGATAGCCTAAAGTGAGATTCATCTTTGTAAAATATTGAACTCCCTTAAGATTATCTAGAAGGTCATCCATCCTGGGAAAAGGATATATGTTCTTTATAATGAATTTATTTAAAGATCTATTGTAGATGATCATTCTCTATTCATGCTTCTCCTTTTTGGGAATAATAAATGTTGGAGAAAAACAAGGAGAGGTGATAGGTTTTATCTTCCCTTCTTCCATAGATCTTCTTCTCTATTTATACACTTTCAATTTGTGAGACATGGTATGCAAGGAAGAACCTTGAACAAAATCTAGATAGAATGATTGATAGTTCTAAAATGTGGTAAGCCTTTGGAATCTTCAAAAATATCTAAGTAGCTCTTAACTAAGCTTCTCATAGTTGGATGTGGAAACTTGTCCTGATCATCCTTCTTAGCTTGGTGAATGATATAGAGTGTTAATTATTTTTATAGATTGAACTATTTAATAATCGAATTACCTTATTTATGAAATGTAATTTAGCACTGGAAGTAGAAATAAGCATGTATGCCTTACCATACTTTTTGATATAGTATTTTTTTAGACATCCATCATAAATTGCATTATAATCATACTAGAAGGACCATCCAAGGATATGATCAATCTAATGGTGTTATATCACATTCAACTATATCCTAGAGAGGCCCAATAGAAAAGGTATTTGCATGAACCTTCTTGATTAACTTATGAGGTCCTTGTTCTTGTACCCAACCTAGATGGTATGGTTGAGGATGATTACACATGTGGATTTTAAGAGTGACGACCAACCTTTCACTAAGAAAATTATTCACTTCCATTATCAATGATCCAAAGAGTCATTTAATATTCTTTATTTGATAGTTCTATTTGAAAATAGACTCACAAGAGGAATCATAGTAGTTCTTAGTCATGAGAACAAGGGAAAATTAGGATATGTAGGATTATCTACCTCTAGTATGGGAAAATCCTAGACACCACTTCCACATTTCCTTGTTGATCTTCTACAAGGAGTGATTTTACTTCTATCTTGTTTTGGAGAACCCTACACTCCTTAATGGAATGATCCTAGTTATTGTGAAAAATAAACAATAGTTTCTTGCTACTAATGGTAGGGGAGAATGACATGTTTAGAAATCATGAATTTCCACTAAGGTAACTAGAGGTTTTAGAGGTGTCCTATTGGGTCCTCTTTTTTAACCCTAAATTTTTACAATCATTACAAGTTTAAAATATGTATCTAAATATTTTACTTCAAATATAAAAATTTATTTATGAAGGAAAGGTTACATACAATTTAAATAAACTTAAGAAGAATTACCTCTTTTGTATTTGAAGTATTGAGATTGACTTGAAGTTTATTGTAGCTATCAATATATTATTGTATTGATTGACCCTAAGATTTATTGAGTTGTACCCATTGACCCAACATGTTCCCCAAATATCCAAGGGGATAGGATATTTCCTTAAGATATTCTTGTAGATATGACCACTTAGTGAACTTTTTGGCCTCTTGTTGAAAGCATCATTTGATGATTTTAATACCAATTTAGGGCTAAATCTAACAAATTGAAATCAACAATTTACACCTTTTGGGAGTTAGTTAGATAAAGCTCCATGTCTCTAAATACACCTCAAGACTATGAAGCCAAGATTCTATCTTTTCACCATCAATTATTCCAAAAAAAATCAGAATATAAACCTTTACTTCAAGTTGGAATCCATGGGTTTGAGTTGTATGCATATTTGCTAGTGGGCAATGAAGTGTTGTTTGAAATGGTCAACTGGATCTTGCATGCCATTATTTTGGCTCTTTTTTTATTTTGCAAAATTTTCTAGAGTACTCATCTTCACAAATTCTTTAGAATTTTCTTCTCACTACCAACCTTTCTTAGGAACCATTACAAGGTGATGAGCAAATGTTCTTTTGTATCAAGGGTTTTTAGTAGAGTACCTTTTGAAGGGCATAAGTTTTTATCTATAATTTTGATTTTGATGAATTTATTAAACAAAAGATCTCAATGAACTAAATATGTTAAGTTGATTAAATATCAATTTCATAATCATTAAAATCCTCAAAAACCACTTAGAAGACCCAAAAATTGAGTTGTAATGTTTTATAGTAGGATATCCGAGTAAAAGAGAATATATATCTAATAAGGGATAAATTAATAAACCCTCAAAGAGAGTATATATTGGGTTGTAAATCAATATCTAGAAGGGAATACTAAATGAAACCCTCAAAGGGTTTAGATCTATGCTAGCCGAAAAGGGAGAGAGTTGGTGATGGTTAATCAAAACTTCGAAAAGACCAAATCTAAGGTTGTGATCCTTTGGTTTTGATACCAATTGATATGAGTGCACAAGAACACTTAACTCATAAGAGATATTTTTCTCAACAAAGGCAATGAAAAACTATAAGGAAGCTAAGGTAGTGAAACAACTTCGTACACTAATCTTGAGAGGAGAATAATGCAAAACTTTTACAGACCTTTAATAGTTACAAAAACTTAAATAAAAATAAACATAAATATCATGCATACCACGACATAGTTATTTACGTGGGTAAAACCCTTTCGAGAGAAAAACCCTACACTCTAAAATCCACCAAAATATATTATTCAATAAATCACAAAGATTACAATATACTTGCAGAGAAAGCTTCTCACAGGAGTATCACCACTTAGAGATCAAGAGACAACACGACCGCTATCAAACCCTCAAAAATCATCACAATCTCTACTGTAGTCGTAATACAACACCCTCATAAAATAGAGTTCATTCTAGGGCAAGACAGACCAACAAAATATCTTCCTTTAGATCTAAAACCTAATAGAAAATGATCCAGATTTACAATATATCCTTTATTTAATGTATGTTGGCCATTCTAGAAGTTTCTTAAAAAATTTAACATGCTCATATTTCACTTTGTGCTATCATTGTATACACCTATCAGTGTAGCTAGGAAACATATATATAAATATATATACATTCTATCAACAATAAACCACATATAATTGCAAGGTTGAGACACATTTTCTTAATAAATCTCCCACTTGGCGAACACCTTGCAAGAGAAACATGAGGGTGTAAACATCATCTCTTTAATTGCTATGGTCCAAAAGGCCCATAGTCTCTGAAAAATATTTGAACTTCTTTGTGCTCACAAGCTTAGTTAAAGAATCAACAAAATTCATCAAATTCTCTACCTTAACCAGCTTCACCTTGCCATCTTCGACCATATCTCTAAGAAAATTTTATTGTACATCAATGTGCCTGGTCCTAGCATGAAATGCTGGGTTCTTGGCTAGACATATCACACTCTGACTATTGCAATAAATTGTCACTACACTTTGTTTTATACCGATACTTGAACAGAGTCTCTTAAGACAAATGGCTTCTTTACAAGCATGAGTAGCTCCCATATACTTTTCTTAAGTAGTGGAAAAAGAAACCACAACCTATTGCTTACTCATCCAGCTAATTGCACCACCAAATAAAGTAAACACATAAGCACTGGTGGATTTTCTGCTATCAACATCCCCTGCCTAATCTGAATCCACATACCATGAATATCAAGGGAAATTTTATCTTCAGCCATATTACTATGATAGCATAAGGAATAGTCTAAGGTACCTAGCAAATATCTAAAGACTCTTTTAACTGCATCCCAATGAACTCTACTAGGATTAGACATATATCTAGAAAGAACTCTCGCTGCTTGGGCAATATTTGGTCTAGTACAGACCATAACATACATAAAACTTCCAAATGCACTTTGGTAAGACACTTTGCTCATGTCTTCCATCTCCGATGGGGATTTTGGACAATCTAAAATAGATAACTTTGTTCTAACTAAAAAGGAAACACATAATGGTCTACAATATTGCATATCAAACCTTTGTAAAATTGAATTCACATACTTACTTTGGCCAAGCCATAGATCTTCGTTCACTCTATCTCTTTAATTTCCATCCCAAGAATGTGTTTAGCTACACCAAGATCTTTCATTTCAAATTTGAAAAGAATGAGCTCCCCATCTAAAGTGTATTGTATAAATAAGCTCCATTCGTGGTGGTTTGTATCCTTTGGAATGCTTCAATTACTTGTGCCTCACCGATGCAGAGGCAAGGAGGCTCAAACCCAATCAGTTTGACAACCTGCCTTCAAGGGGCTCCTAACAAGATTAATACAACCTATTTTGAGCAATCTACACAACCTCAAAGCCCCATCAAACCAAACTCTTCATTCAACACCTTACCCAAAAATCCACCCTTGTAGCACTCTGATGCAGAGCCAAGGTGGAGAAGACTCACAACAATGGAAATGTCAATTCTCAATCAAGAACTCTTCTTCATAATGATTCAGCCTAATAGGCATCAACCCACCCTCAAGGGTCTCAACTCCTCAACCTTGCAAATGAAAAACAAGACTCCACCAAGGCCCTACAAAGACCATCAACATTCATACAATGACAATTGAATCAATTGAGAACAATCCCTAAGTCAGATTCATCAAGGTTTCCAAAACTCACATTTGTGACTGGTTATTCTTGTAGTACTCAAAACTCAGTTTTAGCCAGATTTCTCCCAACCTTTCCAAAACACTAGAAAATTACAAGATGGATTGAGATACCCTTTCCAAGGCTACACAACATACCAAAGAATCAATGGTCTCTCTTTTGGACCGACATAGACTTTCAACACACCTACTTCAATTTTGGCTTCACAATTAGCCCTTTTTTTCCAAAGGGACCACCCTTCCAACTTTAGGTATCTATCCAAATGCCTTGGAAAGTCTTAGGTCATGGTGCCAAACCTCAAATTTTTTCATTAGTTTGTGTCTACAGAGCCTCTAACTCACAAAACCCAAGAAACCCTCCAAAACCTTCACAAAATCAAGGGTTTTAAAGAAACATACAACTCCAGACCTCTCTCAACACTTCCAAAGCCCCAAACACCTCAAAATTCTTCTACACGAACTCATCAGACCCTCACATAACCCTTATAGGCATTAATTCTTAAAAACCTCTCTTTGGTTCCTCACTTCCATGTTGGAAAACCCTTGTTCAGTCTTAGAACTGTCACAAAAATACCACATAATTATGACTCCTTATTCCAAAATGAGTTGAAACACTTATTATAACATTTTTTCAATCAATCCACCAAGATACAGTAGCAAAAATAGGTGGATTGATTGTTACATCACAAATTTCCCCTCAAACCCTTGATTCAGCAACACTGGGACAGTCACTGTTTGTGTTGGTTCTCTCTACAAACAAAGAGTTAAGACACCAAATAAAAAATAAATGAATTATAAAACATATAGACACATCCTCTAAAATTATTAGACCATGAAGAACCTATATGTTCCCTACAACACTCAAAAAGATCAAGAAAACAATATTTTTCTAGAAAATTGCTCAAAACTGTGGTGTTTATTATGTAAAATTGTTACAAAACTTCTTCCACTCTCTCATTCGAGACTTGGTAAGGATTTTTAAAGAATTTTCCAACAACCATCTTCTCCCCAATGCCCATAACCAACCTTGGGATTAGTTGGTCCCTTAATTACATTTGTTTGTGTTAAAGTTGCTTTGTCAGCATTTTACAACTTATATGATTTCTAATTGACTTCTAAGACACAAAACACCCTTTATTTGCATTATGCTTGATCTCTCAAAGCTTATTAGACAAAATAAACCTAAAGACACTAACATTTCCCTATTGATGTATTCAAATAAAAAAAAATTGATGATGTGGTGTAGGTGCTCCTGCACCAAACTCAAAACCCGGTCCAAGCCTAATTTCTCCCAACCTTTCCAAAACACCTGACCATTTAAAGGTGGATTAAGATACCCTTTTCAGGGTTACACAACATATTCCAAAACCAATAGTAACTCTTTTGGACCAACATGAACTTTCAATACACCTCCCTCGCTCTAGGCTTCACAATTAGGCCTAATTTCCAAAGGAACCCCCTCACAAACTCACCTCCAAACCAAGGAAAATTTAAATAGTCTTAGGGATGCTCACCAAACTCAGATTCTCCCATTTTAAGAGCCCCAAGAACTTGTTCTATTCCTCTACTCACAAACCTCCTAAACCTTCACAAAAACAAGGGTTTTAAAGAAACTCATAACTCCAGACCTCCCCCAATCCTTCCAAAGGTCCAAACACCCCACAATACCTCTACCCTAACTTAAAGGACACTCACAATCCCATTCCTTTCAGTATTTCTCAGATTCAGTACTTGAGTTCCTTACTTTCATGGTGGAAACACCCCTGAACAGCATTAGAACTTCACACCCCACTGAGTTTATTCATTCTCTCGGCCTCCAAAGTATTCATACACCAAACTAATCATGGTACAGGCCAATCCACTGAGCCACAGGGTTAGAACAATAGGTGGATTGGCTAATGTGTCATGGTGTTGCCCTCTAAACACCTAACACATAAAACAGAGCAGTAACCAAGTTTGTTGATCCCACACACACCAACGGTGGATTTAAACCTTCAGAACATATGCAAAGAGAGTAAACACATATGCAATCAAGTATCCAAAGCCTCAAGTCATGATAGACTTGTATGGGCCTGTGCAAGGCAAAGAAAATTCAGGAAAACAAAGAAAACCAGTGATCAGCGTTTTCAAAAGTACATTTTCTTATTATAAACTGAACAAAATCAACCCTCAACTCAGGGTATTACAACAATATATCTTGATACCACCTTCCAACTACCCCTTGAGCCGATCAACCACCATAACCACCCTTTGTTAGACTTCTAAGATGGCAATTTGCCAATTTTGCTCTTAATTACCATTCGTTCACAACTTGATTTTGCAAATACCACCTAACTGACCTATTAAGCCTTTTAAATACAATTGCAAGGTATTTACATAGCATATAGAAATATAGAGAGAAAATACAATAAATATTTTAACTAATGAATTGTAAAAAATGGATTTTTGTAGTTTATATTCATGTCATTGATTACATTGCATTGCACATCTTTCAAAGTCAAAGCATTACTTCACTTTGCATAACTAATAAGTAGATGCTGATAGATGCCGAAAATTTAATTACAATATAGTTTGAACAAAGTCAACCTAAGCAGTTATGCAATTTCTTCACATTGCATAACTAATAACTAGGAGCAGCTACCAATTGCATTTTCTTATCATGGCATTCTATGAGACCAAATTTCTTTGAGATATTTTTTCAAATAGTTCCCTGCCTTGTCTATGTTACCACATTTTTCATACATGTCTACCAAAGCATCTTCTCAAACAGTTCACTGCCTTGTTGCTATGGCTAAAAGCCTAAAACAAGTGATTTTGAACAAGCTATGGATGCTTCAAAAAATATATCAAAAGCATAATAGTAAGCAATAGCATAGAGAAGGCAGTGAACTGTTTGAAAAAATGCATCAAAAAAATTGCTTTGAAATGATAAATTTAGTTGTGCTTTCACTCTTCTTTAACATTGTATATCTGCTCCTTTTTATAACAAGAGATAAAAAAACGTAAAAAATTGTATAACAAGAGATAAAAACTATCTTTTTTGAAATCGAAAGGCATTTCCATAGCATAGAGATATAGAGAGCAAATAAAATAAAGAGTTTAACTAATGAAATGTAGAAAATAGATTTTTGTAGTTTATATTCATGCATTGCATATCTTTCAAACTCAAAGCATCACTTCACATTGCATAACAAATAACTAGATGCTGATAGATGACAAAATTTCAATTACAATATAGCTTTTTACAAAGTCAACCTAAGCAGTTATGCAATTACTTCACATTGCATAACTAATAACTAGGAGTAGCTGCCAATTGCTTTAGCTTGTCATGGAATTCCATGAGACCACATTTCTTTGAGGCATTTTTTCAAATATTTCATTCCCTTGTCTATGCTACAAAATTTTTCATATATGTCTACCAAAGCATTTTATCGAATAGTTCATTGCCTACTTGCTATGGCTAAAAGCCTAAAACAAATGCTTTTGAACAAGCTATGGATGCTTGGAAAAAATCTACGAAAGCATAATAGTAAGCAATAGCATAGACAAGCCATTGAATTTTTTCAAAAAATGCCTCAAAGAAAAGTGGTCTCATGGTGATGGAATGCCATGACAAGCCATAGACAAGGCAGTGAATTGTTTGATAATATGCCTCAACTACTTGCATTTGACAACTTTTTCCTCGAGAGAAAATTTGCCACCATAGGAAAAAGACTCTGAGATAGCAAAAACCGAGCAAGGTTATTGTAGATGGGCCCAATGTGATCCCATAGGATCAAATGAGAAGTTTATAAGCATCACGATGTCTGAGTAATAGCATGTTGAAGTTCGTAGCCATTTTGCAGTTTGGACCATTAAGGGATCGATCCGGTTGAACGTAGCTTAGAGCGATTCCGCATGTTTAGGTGCAAAAGAGGACCATTCCTAGCTTAAACGTACCCACCCGGATGCGTTGGAATAGTATATTTGGTCACATGAGCTGCATAACGAGAGTTGCACCACTTTGCAACTTTCAACTACTTGCATTTGACAACTTTTTCCCCGAGTGAAAATTTGCCAGCACAAGAAAATACCTTCGAGATAGCGAAAACTGAGAAAAGTTATTGTAGATGGGTCCAACGTAATCTTGTAGGATCAGACAAGAAGTTTCTAAGCATCACGGTGTCTGAGTAATAGCATGCTGAATTTTGCAGCCATTTTGCACTTTGGACCCTTAAGGGATCGATCCGGTTGAACATAGCTTCCAGAAATTTCGCGTGTTTAGGTGCGAAAGAGGACCATGAGTAGCATAAACGTACCCACCCGAATGCATTGGAATAGTTTGTTTGGTCACACGAGTTGTAGAATGAAAGTTGCACCACTTTGCAACTTTCAACTACTTGCATTTGAGAACTTTTTCCTCAAGTGAAAAATT